>JAJOZX010002216.1:590000-615000 GCA_023014485.1 Bathynomus jamesi
GCGCGCAGCAAACCCAGCTGTTCATCCTTTCACACAATAAATATTGGTTGGTACATAAATAGGTCTCCTGGGTTGCCTAGTGGTTAAGACGTTGGGCTGCTGATCGGGAGGTCTTGAGATCGAGTCCGGGCAAGGACTTTGTAATTTCTGACCGCCCGTGTTGGGGCGTGATTGGGATTCCACGTTAAACTGTAGGTCTAAGGTGGAGTGACAAGCTTGACCTTCGTCAGAATGAACAATCCGGGCGGAAGCAAAACCAAGGTTATAGACACACACACACACACACACACACAACACACACATATATATATATATATATATATATATATATATATATATATATATATATATATATATAACTATGTATGAAACAGACAAACAGAAGGAGAGAGAGAGAGAGAGAAGAAGATTTGATTGTACTGCTGAGAAACAATCATTGTACATCCATTTCGAGGTGCAATAAGTACAGTGAGATCATAATTATGTTTTTTATTGTTTAAACTCTTTCTTATTCCCGCTCACCTTTCCTTTCCAGTTTTCTCCTTAACCCCTAAACCAAAATTTTCTTTCCCTCCTCCTTCAAAATTACCTCCGTGAAAAAAAATACCATAAAAATTTTGATCCTTTCGCTCCTCCTCCTCCTCCCTTATTCCCAAATTTCTCAAAACAAAAAAAGAAATTCGACTTTCCAAAACACTTCAAAATTGTGCTCAACAAATTTAGGGATTTCAACTGAAAAACTGAAAACATCATTAATTCTTATATATATATATATATATATATATATATATATTATATATATATATATATATATATATATTATATATATATATATATATAATATTATATATACAAACTCAGAATGGTCCCCTGAGAAAGTATAGTGGATTTAATTTTCCCAGAAGAGTTCCTTGTTCCATGCACGGTCTGTGTTTAACATATATATATATATATATATATATATTAGTTGCCTGATATAAAATTTCGTTGGTTGTTTGTTCCGATTTACATTCAAACCCACCAAAGAGCAGCACTGAGACGGGAGAATAACACCGCCAACCGGGAATAAAAATAAGTCTCCTCCGAAAGGAGAAATGGATCGAGAACCAGATTACGTGCAGCGGGCTCGTCACTACACCCCCTTCCCATTTCTTAGATTGGCTAATTGGGACAATCCATGGTTAGGTTACGTAAAACTTAATTCGTGAAGAAGAATGAGTGGCGTGAGGAATGCCAAATTTTAACGTCAAATTTTAACGCCAAATTTATTTGGCGTTAAATCGGTGATCGCAAAGTGTGTTTCCATTGAAACTTCATTTACCCGCTTCGAGACCTCCTCATTTATATACCAATTTTTATAATTCCTGCATAATTCCAAGTTAATTTTTATAGTTAACGTTCCACTTTATGTAACTTTTTATGGGGTGCAAGTTGTGGCCTCATGCACGGTTCGAGAGAAGAGCGTCGAGAGCCCAACATGTTACTCATAAAAAGCTCATTTACAGACTTTTTGCGAAAATTAAGACAAAAATACTCAATTAATGTTGTGTTAAATTCCTTTTTAATATACTTTGCTTCTTTCGTGTATATATATATATATATATATATATATATATATATATATATATATGCGCCTCGGTGGTGTAGTGGTTATCGTCGCTGACTACGAATCCCCCGGGATCGAGACCCAATGACGGCAGGCGGCGCGCAGCAAAACCCAGCTGTTCATTCTTCCACACAATAAAAAAAAATTGGTTGTTAGATAAATGGGTACCGTGGGTAGCCTAGTAGTTAAGACGCTGGGCTGCTGGTGGGGCGTGGTTCGGATTCCACGTTAAACTGTAGGTCTAAAGTGGAGTGACAAGCTTGACCTTCGTCAGAATGAACAAATCAGATGGAAGCAAAACCAAGGGTAACCAAGGTTTTATATATATATATATATATATATATATATATATATATATATATATATAATATATATATATATATATACAGGGTGAGCCAAAAACTATTATCCTGATTTGAGCAATATAATTTTACCTTTATCAAATGTTATTCGTACAATCAATATATGTGTCCTGTATAGAATTTCATGGTCTATCTCGTGGTGTAGTTAGATTTTTGCTAACTGTAACCATTATTTTGTAATTCGCTGTTATACAGACACGGGTAGAAAAACTTTCTGTTTCTATACAGTTACCTAACTGAGTCCAAGATTATGCGGAATGTGCCCTCCTCCATTATCAATGCACGCTTGCAACCTTGACTTCTCCCTTATCGACGGCAGTACCGCATCAAGGATTTTTTCTTGGTAATAAGCAGCAGTGATTTTGGCATTTTGATTAACAAAAACAATCTCTGACTTCACTAACTTTGAAATAAAGATGGAAACCATGACCTTTTGAGAAAAATACGGACTTTCCCTGCAAAGTCGATCTAGACTGATAGATTTTTTGTCCCGTCTTCCATAAACTCGGTCATTTTGTGTGTTTATTGTTGAAGCAACCGTAAAGGTCTTCTCGTCAATGAACCATATTTTCGACACTTCTCTGTCTGGGAATCGATCTAACAGAGCACGACATTTTTCAACTCTTGCTTTGCTTATTTGATGCAGAGAGCTTATGAACTTCGACTCTTTTAAAACATTTAAGACCCAGATCATCTTTTACTATACGACGAACACTAGAGCGAGAAATACCAGTAGTTTTTGAAATTTTCTTAATGGACTTGTGGGTGTTTGGCCGTTCTTCTTGACTGCATATCATGGATGAAACCGTGTCAATATTTTCCTCATTACGTAATGTTTTTGGCCTTCTACTGCCTTCTTTTCGTTTAGTCGACCCTGTGATATCAATTTTCTTTATGAGATACTGAAGTCCAGATATCGTCCATCGTTTATTTGGAAACTCTTTCTTCATTCGTTTTGCACCCCAGTGTTTCTCCTTACGTAGGTTCAATATCAATGCTTCATCCTCCAAAGAGTATGTCATTATGCTATAACTTGTTCACCAACTATAGCAGAATGATGGTCTGAAATGAAAAAGGAAATAAATTAATTATTTTGGGTAAAAATTATGAAAATTAATTATTTATGGAGAAACTGACTGTCATCTGAAAGTATCAGTTGCTGACCTTGACCGCCTTTCAATTGAGCACCATATTCTGATACCTCCCTCCAGTTGTGAGCCTGTACCTCTACTCCTGGGGCGTTGAATCTAGATTCAAAGCCAGTGTTTGAAAGAGTAAAAGTATGGGTACAACAAACGGCCTCAGCAGTAAGATCAATATACAGGATGAGCCACAATATTTTTTCAAAAGTTCGGTAATAGTTTTTTTGGCCCACCGGGTGTATATATATATATATATATATATATATATATATATATATATATATATATATATATATATAATTATATAATATATATATATATATATTATATATATATATATATGACGGCTATGGTACACCTCATCTTTGATCTTTCTACTATATCTGATTGGGGCAGAGAAACCTTGTGGCTTTCAATGCCTCAAAAACTCAGTTTCTCCATCTGTCTTCTCGTCACAATCCTCCACACGACTATCCCCTTACCCAGGGCCGGATTAACCATTAAGCAAAATAAGCCCGTGCTTAGGGCATCAAGGGAAGGGGGGCACCACAGAAATTTTCCATTGTCGGATTTACCATGGATTTATTATACTATTATAATCGCGGCTTATAGCCTATAAGCTGTTGAAAACTGAATTATATATATTCATTTTCTTTTCTAAGTGATGTGCCACATAATGTCACCACTTCATCATCTACTGAAATTGAAAGGTATTCTCAGGGTTGTAAAAAGATGATTGATGCTTACCCAGAGGACTTGAACACTAATTTCTCTGCTGAGCTTCAGCAGTTTCACTCATATGTGTGCCATAAGTTCAGTGCAAAAAAAAATGTAAAAACAAGATTCAGTCATGCTGAACTTTATAAAATAATTGTAGAAGACAATATTGAGTGTGCCTTCCCAAATGTAGAAATTGCCTTTCGTATATTTTTAACATTAATGGTCACAAATTGCTCAGCTGAGCGTTCATTTTCTCAGTTGAAGTATATTAAAAATACCAACAGAACAACTATGCAACAAGGCAAGCTGTATGCCTTATCTCTACTAAGTATAGAAGCAGATGTGTTACGTAAGATTAGTTTTGAGGATCTGATCAAAGACTTTGCAATTAAAAAAAGTAGGAGAAAACTTTTCAAATATAAATGAAGTGGAAGTATACAAAAATAAACATTATTTTCCATCTTACTGTAAGTTTTGTTTCATTTCAAAAAATAAAATTTTATTTTATGGTTTATTTTTGTTTATATTTTGAATTACATATATATGGGGCACCAAAATCTTTTAAGTGCTTAGGGCCTCTAAAGGTCTTAATCCGGCCCTGCCCTTACCTTCAACAATACACAACTCAATCCTTCTTCTCTCAACATTCTTGGCGTTTCCTTTTCTCGTGATCTTTCCTGGAAAGATCACATATACTCTCTCTCTCTAAAGAAGCTTCTAAGAGCCTAGGTGTGTTGTACCGACTCCGCAGTTTCTTCAACCCCACCCAGTTGCTATATCTGTACAGGGGTTTTGTCCGCCCCTGTATTCCAGAGTACACTTCTCATGTGTAGGGTGTCTCATCCCACACAGCCCTACTTGACAAGATGGAATCAAAGGCTTTCATCTCATCAATTCCCCGCCTCTTACCCACTGTCTTCAATTCCTCTCACTCCGCCGCTAGGTTGCTTCACTTTCTCCTTGCTATCGCTATTATAACTGACACTGCTATTCTATTCTGAGCTCTCTAACTGCATACTCTCTAACGCAGCGGTTCCGAACCTCTTTCTTCTTCTCTACCCCTTGAACTCTTTCAAGGGATTTTCTGGATTTTCGAGAGGCATAGACGATTTTTACTTCCTTTACGACCGTGTGACTCGTGGCCGTTTGTTAATCGTATATAAAATTAAAAGGGACTCCGTCGCGTAACCTCTAAGACTCCCCTCGCGTACCCCAGGTTCAGAACCACTGCTCTAACGCAAGGGTTAATCGGTATTCTCAGACTTTCATGTACTCAACCGATCAACTCTGGAACAATCTTCCTTACTCCATCTTTCTCCCTGTCTTTGACTTCCAATCTTTCAAACGCAGAGTGTCTAGGCATCACGAAAGCCCTGGACCTTGATTTTGGCCCTCTTCTTCCTCTACGAAAGGGGGGGGGGGTGTTTGCGGGAATTCGCCCTTGGCTCCTCCTTCTTATATATATGATTGAACTCAGAATGGTCCCCTGAGGTTTTTCATGATACACACAGACCGTGAATAGTAAATGACAAACACTCCAGTTTTTTCTTTTTCATGATGTTAGCCCGACGTGGGCAACGGGTCACTCGCAAAGAGGCCCCCAAAACATAGCTTCCCTCACCAGCTATCTGCGAAGCAGATAGGATCCAGCTTTGTGACAGGATCTAGGGGTTACAGCTACACCGAGCCTACTATATCCAGAACCTCAATATCATGAAACGGACAGGTTGTGTGCCTTGAAAAGTGGACGCTCAATTTTGTCAGTTGAGGTTTAAATTTTGGGTTTTGGCTAAAAATACAATAGTTACCCCTTTTTCTTTAATGTATTCAATCCAACGCTAATGCAACGAGTCTTTTGCTTATATTGAGGTTCTGGATATAGTAGGCTAGGTGTGGCTGTGACCCCTAGATCGTCTCCCAAAGCTGGATCCTATCTGCTCTGTAGATAGCTGGTGAGGGAAGCTATATTTTTGGGGCCTCTTTGCGAGTGACCCATTACCCACGTCGGGCTAACATCATGAAAAAGGAAAAAAACTATAGTGTTTGTAATTTACCATTACTTGTTCCATGCACGGTCTGTGTGTATCATATATATATATATATATATATATATATATATATATATATATATATATATATATATATATATATATATATATATATATATATATATATTTAAATTATATTATATATATATATATATATGAAAATTATTTCACGAAAGTAACACGTGAAAAATATTTATGATGAATAAAACCACGAAGGAAAGGAAACACAGAATGGTGCTCAAGCGCTTTCGTCTAATGACATTCTCAGGAACACTGAAGTACATAAAGGGTTACAGCCTATATATAGGTTACAGAAAAAAAAACTATACATATATATATATATATATATATATATATATATATATATATATATATATACAATAAACGGAGATAAAAAAAAAATTAAGAAATTATTAAACATTAAAGGATTGTGGGAGGAACATACAAATTTGTAAGGAAAAACTACCGATTTTTAGCACAAGATTAGCACAAGATCAAATTAATTGTTTCCAACAAATGTTATAGAAAAAAAAAAAATAAAAATTTAAAAAAAAAAATACAAATTTATACTGGAAATCTGCCCGGGTTTTAGCACTTTGCCCTTCTTGTTTAGGTTCGATGTATATAAAAATAAATTAAAAAAAAATACAAGTTATTTGAGTAGCATACAAGTTTACCAAAGATTTAGCGTTCTACCCTTCTTATCTAAATCTTTTCTGAAGGAATTCAAAACAACAGGATCGAGTTGAGAAAGACCTTTGCTTGTGTTGAAGTTATTTGTGAGTTGGATAATGGCAGACTCAAGAATATTTCTATTAACAATGTTGCTAGAGTGAAATAAAACTGAAGCATTATTCCAATCAATACAGTGGGATAACTCTGACAAATGGATAAAAAGGGCACTGGACGACTGTCCTGTTCTAACGGAATATTGATGCTGTTTTATACGTGTGTGGAAATCCTTTCCCGTCTGACCTATGTAAAAGGAATCACATTGTTTACAACCAATTTTATAGATAATGCCTGAATTATTGGTAGGGCTATTTTTTACTATGATATTTTTCACAATATTGTTATATGAAAATACTACATTAATATCCAAAAGTTTAAGTACATTTTCAAGTCCACTTCACCTTCTCTGCCCTACCTTTACGGTCTTATTAAACCCACAAACCTGGCAACCCTATGCGCCCTATAATTAGCTCGGTGGGCTCTATTACTTATAAACTCTCCAAATGGCTTGTCAAGTCCTGTCCCCCATTCTCGGAACTATCTCTGATTCACATGTAAAAATTCCATGGATCTTACTGAAAAATTGAATAATGCACGTACTGAAACCAACGATAGATTGATCAGTTTTGACGTTTGTTCATTGTTTACAAAAGTGCCGATTGACGATATGCTTGACTTTCTCTCCCGAGAATTACATAAGTATGACCTGCCACTACCTTCACACATTGTTTTGGAACTTATTAACTTTGCATCAAAGACTGTAAATTCACTTTCAATAACGAGTATTATCAACAAGTTTTTGAGATGGCCATGGGCAACCCCTTGTCGCCCCTCCTCTCCAATATTTATATGGAGTTTTTCGAGATTACTTACATTCCGAGAATCCTGGGGGTTGGCATCCCTTGGTTGCGGTACGTCGACGATATTTTGTGTATCTGGCCCATGAATCGTGACCTGGATAACTTCCTCCTTCAGTTAAATGATCAAGTCCCCTCCATTAAGTTTACTTTAGAAGTGGAACAAGACAACTCAATCCCATTTTTGGATGTGCGTGTACATAGGGAAAGCCCAGGTTTTAAGTTTAGTATCTATCGGAAAAAAAAAAAACAATTTGTCCTACGCACATTTTTACTAGGGACATGACACCCCCACTAAGAAGGCTATTTTTTCTTCACTGTTTCTCCGCGCCCTTAGGATCGCCAGTCCGGAATACATCGATGCCGAATTGGAAAAAATCAACGGTATTGGAAGTGATCTGTGTTATCCATCTGCGTTTATGGAATCTTGTCTCAACAAGGCAAAACGAACTTTCTATCGTGTGAATAATAACACTCATACTTTGTCAAAAAATATTTTAGTACTTCCATTTTTCCCGGGCTTTTTAGACATTGCTAATATACTTAAACTTTTGGATATTAATGTAGTATTTTCATATAACAATATTGTGAAAAATATCATAGTAAAAAATATCCCTACCAATAATTCAGGTATTATCTATGAAATTGGTTGTAAACAATGTGATTCCTTTTACATAGGTCAGACGGGAAAGGATTTCCACACACGTATAAAACAGCATCAATATTCCGTTAGAACAGGACAGTCGTCCAGTGCCCTTTTTATCTATTTGTCAGAGTTATCCCACTGTATTGATTGGAATAATGCTTCAGTTTTATTTCACTCTAGCAACATTGTTAATAGAAATATTCTTGAGTCTGCCATTATCCAACTCACAAATAACTTCAACATAAGCAAAGGTCTTTTTCAACTCGATCCTGTTGTTTTGAATTCCTTCAGAACAGATTTAGATAAGAAGGGTAGAACGCTAAATCTTTGGAAACTTGTATGCTACTCAAATAACTTGTTTTTTTTTTTTATTTATTTTTATATACATCGAACCTAAACAAGAAGGGCAAAGTGCTAAAACCCGGCCAGATTTCCAGTATAAATTTGTATTTTCTTTTATTTTATTATTTTGTTTTTTCTATAACATTTGTTGGAAACAATTAATTTGATCTTGTAACCTATATATAGGCTGTAACCCTTTATGTACTTCAGTGTTCCTGAGGATGTCATTAGACGAAAGCGCTTGAGCACCATTCTGTGTTTCCTTTCCTTCGTGGTTTTATTCATCATATATATATATATATATATATATATATATATATATATATATATATGTGTGTGTGTGTGTGTGTGTGTGTGTGTGTGACCGCATCCTTTCCTTGTAGAGAAAAGACTGTTGAAGTTATTTTTCCTTTTAATCCTTTAAGACCTAACTACCTATGACGTACGAATGATCACCACAGACTAACTACGTACGCCGTACGATCTTAATTTTCACGCCGCATTTGAATGGGCGTAAAAGAAACGACGTCTGTGGGACATACGTTCCGCCCACACATGCAGTACCGAAAGGGTTAACATTCGACGTGCTTACAGCAACTTGATGGTCTTTCTGAGTGGTTGCACATATTTCTGAAATTGCCATAAAGTGATTTGCTGAGGAGAGTCTGAATAATGTGATCCTGTCTTGTAGTAGTTATTTCAGGCTTATACTTGCCTGCTACGACAAAGTGTAATTTTCTTTAGGATATTGTGATCTTCATTGCAATTTCTCTTTGGCTGTTCTCCTCTATATGGAGATTGAGCATCTCAGCTACTTATTAACCCATTATTCTCATCACTTTGTAGTTGGAGGATTGTCAAACATTTGCCTCGAGTATTTGAAAAAGATAAAACCATAAATAAATAAACAAAGAAATAAATAACCTGTTTTGTCGTAGCACGTATCTTGTCTTTAATAAATATTTAAAGAAAAAATGAGTGAAAATGGTATGTGCATAGAAGGGTTTACTTAGTTTGGTTTACGTTTGTTGGCTTCGAACAAATATTCAGGATCGACCTGTGTTCCTATGTTCGATCCCTCTGTAGTAGACACTTGATCAGGGTGCTCCACTGCTCCACACCCGTTGAGTGTTAGTATATACTGTAGGTCTTAAATCATTTGTCCAAGTATTAATGTAAATATAATATCTAGTTTTAATATCTAAATTATGATGTATTCTGTTAGTCTGAGCTACGCCGTGGCCGCGTCACAACACCATTTCCCGTTAGATCAGCGAGGTTAAGCGACGCTGATTCTATTGAGTAGTTGGAAGAGCGAACACCCTCTTCGTTCAGATGATGTAGTGATCCTTGCTTCGGATCCCACATAAAGCTGTAGGTCCTCTCTGTTGCATGACCTTTACCATTACGAAGGGAGTTAAAGAACTCCAAATATTAAGCTTATTGGGTAGGTTTGTCGCATCTATCTTAGCTATACTATATCTCTGCATGAAAAAGGAGTCTGAACTCAGACTTATGATCGACATTATATATATATATATATATATATATATATATATATATATATATATATATATATATATATATATATATATACATATACTATATTACCAAAAGTATTCGGACACGCATAGGTAGTTGCAAAAGGGTCTTTAATGCAAAAACCTAATACATAGTAGGGCCGCCTTTGGCCTCAATGACAGCCTCAACCCTCCTTGGCATACTTTCAACCAACTTCCGGTAGGTGTCTATCGGAATACCCCTCCATTCCTCTTGCAAAGCCGCTCCAGAGATGGTTTGGAAGAAGACCGATTTGGCCAAAGTCTGATGCGGCGCTCCAATTCTTCCCAAGGTGTTCAATGGGGTTAAGGTCCGGACTCTGAGCCGGCCAGTCCAACTTCTCGACATTGTTATCCATAAACCAGTCCTGTATGCACTTTGCGGTATGACATGGAGCATTGTCGTGCTGATACTGGCAGGGCCCATTACCTTAGTACTGCCAGAGCGTAGGGAGCGCAGAATTATCCAAAATATCCAGATACGTCTTGGACTTCATGGTTTCCGACACGACAACTAAGGGACCAAGTCCCATCCAGCTGAAACAGCCCCATACCAGCACAGAAACTCCACCGAACTTTATAGTCGGGACGACGATACAGTCCCATAAGAAGCGTTCTCCAGGCAATCGCCACACCCACACACGTCTATCAGAACGAAACAATGTTTAGCGCGATTCATCACTCCATACCACTCTCTGCCACTGCTCTAGAGTCCATGAACGTCGAGCACGACACCACTCCAATCGGCGTTCTGCATTTGTGGCGGTGATATTGGGCTTGTGTACAGCTGCCCTGCCATGAAATCCAAGTCTATGCAGCTCCCTACGAACAGTTGACGTGCTAGCAGATGTTTCCATGGCCTGTTGCACCTCCGCCGTGATGTTTGCCGCAGACGACGTGCGTGAGGTATGAGCACTCCTCCGTAAGGCTCTTCGACCACGTTCCGTGAGTTTGTGGGGCTGTCCAGACCGTTTTTTTGTTGTAGTGGCACCTTCAGCCTTCCATCTTTGAATAACATCCGCTACAGTAGATTTCGGAATGTTCAGACGGCTCGCAGTTGCGCGCACAGAAAGGTTACTGATGTGGCATCCAACCATCATCCCACGTTGAAAGTCTGTAAGTTCCGCTCCACGCGGCATACTGGCGTCTAATCCACTGCTACTGCCCAGGCAGACATACAGGCTTTATATTGAGGACTTTCCAAGCCACTGCGCATGCGCTAGTCCACAATACGTATTTGTGGCGGGGTGTCCGAATACTTTTGGTAATATAGTGTATATATATCACAGTGTATATAAAATTTGAGAGTTCCACTCGAGCTTCTGAACTTTATTTGGAAGAACAGTACTTAAAAATTAAGAGGTTCTTCCGAAAATAACTTAAAAGTGGGATTAAAATTGACTAAAACTTCTCCCTTCATTTTACCCTTAAAAGTAATTAACCACTTATAATTTTTAAGTATTTTTTTTTCCATAGTACGTACTTTTATTTAGTTTCCCTCCATAATGTAAACATTTCAGCAAGTCCTCTTTAGACTTCTTACTAATTTAAGCGGCTTACAATTCAGAAAAAAAGTAGAAAAATAGCTTTCTTATACTGTGGATACCAAATATTTACGTTGAATTTTTTTAATATGTTCTCTTTTTTGTCAAGGCGTTCGACCGAGCTGAGAAATTCTCTTAAAACAATTATTTATATTTATAAAATATGGATAAATATACAGTCGATAATTTACTTTACGCTTCAGTTTTGTATTTTTCATGGGGAGAGTAAATGTACGTGTGTGTGTGTGTGGTGTGTGTGTGTGTGTGTGTGTGTGTGTGTGTGTGTGTGTATGGGGAAAGATAGAGAGAGAGACAAAGAGGTGACTGAAGAGTTGTATAGAGAGAGAGAGAGAAAGAGATACAGGGAAATGACATAAATTTAGAGAGACAATACGGGTTCTCCTTTGATCACATGAACGAGCGATCTTCTTCTGTCCACTATTCCAGTCTTATATAAAGGACAGAAGACAAATTTCGTCCACTTGAAACTGAAATTGTCTTTCATTCGTCCAGATCATTCGAAAGGGCTCGACACCGTCACTCACTTATAAAACGCCCTCCTACGCCCAGCCTCCACCTGAGACTTCTTGGGTGTCCTTCTCCTGTCGGGACAAAAGGTCAGGTTCGCCTTTTAATCCCGAAAAGTGTCTCGTGTTTTCTCATTAAAGAATTGTGGAGCTCAGAACTCGTGAATTAACGGATATTCCTATGCAAATCTCGTCAATCGGATGAAATCGCATTCAAAGTTTATGCATGGTTCGTTTGTCTGGTTTATAAAACGCATTAATATGAACCATGTGTCTTAATTAAAAAGACATAGTCACTGTTATTCAGTGTTATTCCGAACTTAACAACCATTATGTACATGAACTTCGCCGTGGCCAAGTCGAAACGCCGCTTCCAGTCAGATCAGCGAGGTCAAGCGACGTTGGGTTTGTTAAGTCGTCAGATGGGCAACCATTCTTCGCATTCAGATGATGTAGTAACCCGTGGTTCGGATTCCAAGTAAAACTTCTGGTCTCCTTTATTCTATGACCTTTGCCATTAAGGAGGAGGTTAAACAATCCCCAAACATTATTATTATTATTATTATTATTATTATTATTATTAAATTTATAATTACAATCTGTTATATCTGTCATTAATTCATTTAATTATTTTAATTTTTAATCTCTGAGCGAAACAGATGATGTTCCGACCTGTTCCTTCAATTGTTTGCAGTTTTGGGCTATTTTTATCCCTTTGTCCATTCTCGCAATGGGTTTCCTCGCGTTTGGACGATCTCTTCAGGTTTTAAAGGTCTTTTGTCAAAGATGTCTTATATCTTTGCCTTTAAAAGAAAGGAACGCGAAAGGGAAGGTGTTTAAACATAAAGCTTTTAATTTTGAGGTTTGGCTTATCTCCTTCACTTAAGAATTAGCGTCTTTTTGAAAAAGGTCTTAAAAAAAGAATAAGAAAAAGGCCAATAGTGCCCAAAAAAAAAATGCCAAACCTGCCAAATTTTTTTTTTTTTGTATGAACTGGTTTCGTGTCACGCGCTTTGATTTCCTTTAGACATTACTTTTTTTTAATAAGAACTTAGCTTTACAGATCTAACAATAGTATAAAATAATAAAAAATCATCTTGCTCCTGATATGTTATGCACCCACCATGCCTTCTAAATACCTTGCGCGGATATCTGTGATGCAAAATAACAAATCACGTGTGAGAGATATAACGAATAACGTGCCTTCTTTTGAATATTGATAATTCGGAGGATTGTTTCATCCTGTGGAGTACGCAGAAGATACTTTATTACACCGATCCCCATATGCTTCTCAATACTACAACGAGTTGCTGATGCCTCGAATGTGCTTAAAAGTTGGTGTTTTACAAAACCGATTTAAGTATGTTGTTTTATCTATATAAAAAGACTTTATCTAAAAAATGCGTGTTGGTATCTATTTATCTATTAGTATTATCTCTATCTCTCTATTTACCTATCTACAGTATATATATATATGCCCTCACCATGATTCGAAACAGCGCCTCTTGAGTAGAATGCAGGGGCGTTACCACCATGATACGAAAAAGTAAAAATTAGTACAACCTGGCGGATATTTCGCAACCCAAAGGAACATACAACGCTTTCGCGCCCAGAGGTGATTTTCGTACTAGTCCCACCTCGCCTTCCATTCAAAAGGTGCTGGAGTCCTGGTGAGGCATTTTTCCATTATGCAAAATCGTGCGAATGCATGTTTTATATATATATATAATATATATATATATATATCCAGGGTGGCCCAAATGTTAGGACACATAGGAGAAATAATCTGTTTCACGCATTATGTTGGTTTATTCATAATAAATACTCAAACTGAGATCCATTAACCTCGATATACTGCTCAATTCTTCTTCTGTGTGACATCCTCAAGCGTATTAACATAAGAGGGGAAATCTTGAAACATTCAGCCGTTATTCGAGTCTTAACTTCCTCCAAGGACACGGGACGATCACTGTAAACGACGAATTTAAAAAAGAAATCAAGGAGCGTTAGAACTGGTGACCTGGGATGCCATTCAAACGCACCTCGTCATCAATATATATATATATATAAAAGTTTATGTATCTTAATAAATATACATTGTTTATTATAGAGAACTCCTTTATTTGGGATGAGCTAAGGAGTGAAATCCTTGATCCTGTTTTTTACTTTCAAACTGCCTTCATCACTGGGCGAACAATGGATTCCTTCTTCCTTTGTGACAATACTTCCATTTACTCATTTTATTCCATCCATTCTTCCCAATGAAGGTGAATAATCGTACTATTTATTCATATTCACCTTCGGAGGCCGATCTCACCATAGGCGGGTTCCAGTGTGACAGGCGAGTACACATTCCATCATGCAGATAAATAAATATTAATATTTTATATTCAACAAAAATTTTATTGATTTTATTTTTAATAAAGTTCTGTATGGATGGATATATGAAGGTATTACACTTACACACACACACACCACACACACACACACACATCTCTCTCTCTCTCTCTCTCTCTCTCTCTCTCTCTCTCTCTCTCTCTCTCTCCTCTCTCTCTCTCTCTATATATATATATATATATATATATATATATACAGGGCGTCCCAAAAAAATGTATACACACTTTAAATACTTATAAAGGCAGTGTTTATTAAAATACATTCATTTTCAAAATGTAATAGAATCTACAGACATTATTTAATTGTTTGTCAACGCCTGTTTTCAAACTGACGTCCGTTCTGGTCCAGGCACTGCTGATAACGCGAAGCAATGGAATCGCAAACATCACGAAACATTTCGTTGGTATTTGTGTGCATTCTCGTTCAATGGCTGCTCTCAATTCAGCGACTGTTGCAGGTTTTATAGCGTAGACTTTGTCTTTTAAGTATCCCCATAAAAAAAAGTCTAGTGGTGTGAGGTCTGGTGAACGCGGAGGGTATTCTACGAAACCCCTTCGTCCAATCCCATCCACATCGTGCCAAGTACCACTCGCAATACTCCACTCTTCGGTCCGGATCATCTTCATTAATAGCATGGACTAATCTTGGAATGTAACTTTTCCATTGACAGCGCTTCAAAATGCGTTGGACAGACGATTCTGAATTCCTACCTCACGACTCGCTTGCCGCACAGATTTTCTTGGACTTTGGTGATACGTTTCCAGTACTCTTTCTTGCTTTGTGGGCTTGTCGATGTCCGTGGTCTTCCGGAACGCTTCTTGTGGACATTCTGAACAGTTCCATCGGCTTCAAACTTATCTCTAATTCGAGTGATGGTAAGTCGCGTTGTGGATCTGTTTGAAACTCCTCCTAAACTGTCTTTGCACTTCAACTGCGTTTTCACACCTCCAGTAGCATTTTAGAATGAATTTCCTTGTTCAAAGCTTAGTCTGACTGCCATTATTAATTCTAATGGGTTTAACTTGGAAAGAAAGAAACATCAATTGAGCTATCAGCTGTTAAAGTGTGTATACATTTTTTTGGGACGCCCTGTATATATATGTATATACAGTATATATTATATATATATATATATATATATATATATATATATATATATATATATATAATATATATGCAGCGTTTTTTTCTAGAAAGTTTCGGAACTCTGCTATAAATTTCTTACAACCTTTGCCAGTTGTACCCAACTCCCTGACCATCCTAATGCCCTCAACATCTCCTATTCCTAAAATTTTAACATGTAACCCCCCCCCCCCCACCGCAAAAATAATAAATAAAAAATAAAAAAACAGGAATGAAAATAAAAAACATTAAATTTTCTCCTGTATGCTAAAATAAAAGGTACCGGAACAGTTCCGCAGAAAAAAAGCCTTGTATATATGTATATAAAACCTGGTACCTAGTACAGGTTCCGCTCATTGATCTTTTTCAAGCTAGTGTCCCCACTACTAGACTTGTCTTGATATAAGAGAGGAATTTGTCTGAGAGAGTGTGTCCTGAGTCAGGTATCCGGTCTTCTTTTAAAGGCCTCTACATCGACATCGGCGGTGTTCCTGATTTCTTGAATAATTGGTTAAATAATCTTGGCCCTCTGACAACAAGCTACTGTATTTTTCCCTCAGAGTGAGGGTGTCTCTTATCTGGCCTTTAGTTTGGGAACACTACACTTTCTACCTTTCTTATTTTACACTGTTGTCCGGATGGTTATCGGGTTTAGTTTGAGGTTAGGTACTAATTTGCCTATTATTTTCCATGTGTATGTTATGGTGTACCTCTTTTCTTCTTCTTTCCAGCGAATATACATTTAATTTACGTGCTGTTTCACGGTAATTTAGTTCTTTGCAGCCATTGATTTTGGCTCTGAAATTTCTTTGAATTTCTTCTAGCTTGTATACGATATAGATATATATATATATATATATATATTATATATATATATATATATATATCGTATACTGTGTGTGTGTGTATATATATAGAGGGACGTCAAGACAGCAGTATTCTAGGTTAGGTTTGATCAGTGTTCAGCAAAGGAATAATTACTTTCTTATCCTTTCTTCAAAGATTCTAGTATCTGTCCCGTTATCTTTTATTTTATTTTTTTTTTGCTGTTTTAATTGTTCTCTTATTTTGTATTCAGATTCGCGTTGACGGTGATTATAGTCCTAATCTTTGCTTATGTGTTCCTCTGAGTTCCTGTCTACTTAGGGCATACTAGTCGTCTGTTTAGCTCCTTATCTTTTTTTTTTTCTTAAGCGCTGAAAAAATACGGTGTTAATTTCATATTGTTGTCTTCTGACCATCTGTATATTCTGTTTGTGTCCGTTCGGAAAGTTTCTATATTTTCTGAGTTTCTAATTTTTCTGCTAATTTTTGTATCTTCACAAAGGATGTTACTGTACTATTGCTGGTTACTTCGTTGTCTACGTTTGTTGACATAATAATGAATAGGAGTTGGAATAATACTACATATGTCTTGTAGTACTGAACTACTTACCTCTGATTCTGATTCTGATATTCCTCTCTGGGGAACTTACTGTATGATTCATTTCCCCTCTTTATCCGTTATTTTCATATGTTCCATTTTATGTGCTATTATACCATGATCATATTTGTCGAATTTTCATTGTTTTCAGGTGCATGAACGATACTCTATTTTAAGTATTTTGTTGAAATAAGATGTCAATAATACTGGTCTAGAGTTCTTTGCTTGAGATCTATCCCCTCTTATTAGTACAATGTTCGCTCTTCAGCATTCCCCTTATTTTTCTCGTGTCCAGAGATTTTCTTCACATCCAATACAGGGGTTTAGCTACTTCATTCTTACAATTTTTAATCGGTGAAGCGTTCCATTTATTCGGAGCTGAATGTGATTTCAGTTGTTCTAAAATCAGAATGAATTAAGCTTTTTCCTTGAAATTTCTCTTCAAAGGTGTTTTTATCATATCTTTTTATCATACTATTTGTCACTTTTGAAGGCATCGAAAATTAATTCATAGAGAGCTCTCAGTATTTTAATATTTCTTTTAAATCATCATTTAGTGCTTTATTTTCTTTTCTTGACGTTCTGATAGTGGCGCAAGTTTTAGTTTTTGTTTGCGCAAAGGTATAGAAATATTATGGGTTTACCTTGATTATGGGTTTACTTGATATATATATATATATATATATATATATATATATATATATATATATATATATATATATATAGGATGCCAGTATGTCAGTGGTTACGGTAGCGGACTCTATGCGGTATGTTGCTGGTTCGCCCTCAGCCGCTGGCACCGTGCGGAGTTGAGTTGGACGCTACTTTGTTTCTGCTCCTGCCCAGGTGGTCCTTCGGGCACACTCATCCCCACATAGCTCGGAAATGAGTTTCTTAGATGGTACCTTTGTGTGTATATATATATATATATATATATAATTATTAAAAAGACAATAACCGTGTAAACATTAGATAAAACAAGTAAAACCCCACAAAGTTAAAGAAGATAAAAACACTAAAAACCGGAAAGCTTTCAAGAGAACTTACTCTCTTCATTCAGACGGCAAGACTAAAACAGTGGCAAGGCTAAAACAGTTTTAATCTTGCCGCCCGAATGAAGAGAGTACGTTCTCTCGAAAAACTTCGCTGTTTTTAGTGTTTTTATCTCTTTTAAGTTTTAGGGATTTTGCCTGTTAGATACTTATATATATATATATATATATATATATATATATATGACATGTTCGGTGAAAAAACAATACAGTAAAATAAAAGCACACATGTTTTTGTATTATACTGTACTGTAAATCTCGGTCTCAGCAGAGACATATTTTTTTAAATAGTTTTCTCTGTATGCAGGTAAGCCATGTTGCGATGTGGCCTGTTGCTCCTGAATTCGCAAATCTGTTCTTGGTTCACTGTGCATGAACAAGATTGGCACATAGTTTCTCCCACCTAATTCAAAACAGTACTGACAATGTGCACCCTAGTCAATTTCTTAATTATTCACTCAGTAAAACCATGAATTTGAGGTTCACTTTTGCAGAAGAAAATATTTGTTGTTTGTTATAAAAGTTACAAACCAACCGATGAAATATGAAGCGTCAGTCTTCAGAAAAAAAAAAAGGATTTTGCAGATTTTTCAACCAACTTTAGTTGAATATTTTTCAATTTCAAATTAAATTCAATTGAAATATGCTTCACTGAACTTATGCTTTTAATATATTTCTTTCAATTATTAAATTCCTCAAAGACTTGTTCTCTCCCAGTTTACAATTACTGTTCTTAAAATGAACTCGCAAAATGAGTTTGATCAAATTGGTATAAACGCGAGTGTTTTCTCAGAGAAACTACACCTTTTCCCTTTAATGGCTACCTCTCAATGAGAGTTAAAGCAGAATTGCAGGAAGGTCTAAGCAATTTATCTTCAACTCGTTTCCGTTTCATTTTTAGCAACAAACAAAGAGTGTGATCTTTTTTAGATACAAGGACTCATTCTCTGACAAAAATTAAAGGAAAACTTTCCTGATATTTAAGTGACACCTCATCTACCACCAAATTACGATGTAGTTATTTTTTTTATATATCATAGGAAAATATTACACTTTAAATGGCGTAAATTAAACTTCATTTTTAAGAAGGAAGAAGATTTACATATGAGGCCCTCCGAGGAAGAAGTGACTAAGCGACAAAAGTGTAAAACGAACAGAAAACGCTTTATAAAGTGGTACCAAATTTGAAAGTGACGTAACTTTTGAACTTTTCAAAATATTTCGACGAAATACCTTCAAAAGTTCAAAAGTTATGGTAACTTTCAAATTGGTACAACTTTAACTGCGTTGCCTGGCGTTTTTTGCTTTTGTTGCTTAGCCACTTTTTCCTGGGAGGGCCTCATAGGTAAGTCTCCTTTTTTCTCAAAATTTAATTTAATTTACGCCATTCGAAGTGTAATATTTTCCGTATGTCACCTCGATATTAAGAACATTTTCTCTTATTTTTTATGGTATAAATTTACAATTGCACAGAAATCAGTCAAAATTGTGTCTAATAATAATTGAGATTCATCTTCCAAATATTAGGATTCATTATACAGAAATATATATAACTCCTGTTCAGTTTTCGGGTCACCCGCGCAATGGGGTCCACAAGGAACAAAGACTACATCATAGCCACGTCCCAAAACCACTTCTCGTAAGATCAGTTGGGGATTAAGCGACATTGGGTTTATTCAGTAACTGTAAAGGTGACCGCCCCTTGTGTTCAGATGATGTAGCGATCGTAGTTCGGATCCCACGTTAAGTTGTAAGTCCTCCCCACCTCCCCACCCGTCAAATGACATTTGCCGTTACGACGGACTTTAAACAAACCCAAAACCCAAACGTTATCATATTAATCTGAAGGAACAAACCTCTAACCCACCTGTATATACAGTGTATATATATATATATATATATATATATACAGTATATCCATCAGAAAGGGCCTTTGAATCGAACACTAAAAAAGGTAAAAAAATAGTAAAAAAGTGTAAAAATAGTAATAATCTTTAATTCAGAATTTAATCCTTTTAGAGCCTAAATATATTAGATGTGAAACTGGTCTAATGATAGGTCGTGGAAGGTATTCAGGAGTGATACAATCTATTTAAATTTTAAATTCATTAAAAGTAAAGCGTTACTTTTAGAGCTGACATTTCCTCTATTATAAATAGATTTTAGTAGAATTTACGAGTAAGGTGTGGTGAATTAAGTTAAAATTTGATGCCTTCCACTTTGCTCCATTTTAGGATTTTAATAAAGAATTTTTCACTTGTTTAATAATGTAAATTTGGTTTTCAGGTAGTCGAAGGTTGAGGCGCTTGGAAGCCTTGTTTTCAAATGCTTACCTGTAGTTACAGGTATTAAGTGAAAATGTTATGCATATGTCATTTCTGTCTGTCTGTCTGTTTGTCTCTCTCTCTCTCTCTCTCTCTCTTCTCTCTCTCTCTCTCTCTCTCTCTCTCGATTACTAAGTGGTTGATGTGCGATCGGCACAGATATATGATTGGTTAGTTTATACAGCGGTGCTATCTAGTGTACGATTTCTGTGTGCATGGCGTAATTGTAGAGCTAGCTTATATATGCTCTTCTTTCCCATAAAAATTTCCTTGGCTACTTTACCAGGATCAAGGTATTTTTTCAACCTTTTTCCGTACCCGCCTCTGATGGGAAAGGAGCGGAGGGTGGGGAGAGAGCTTTATGCTTTTCTATCCAGTTTTCTACTACTGCAAGAATAGTTAAAAAATGAACAATTTAATAACATGAACCTCCTCGAGTGGACCGAAAGGTCTTTGAGGTTTCTTCTTGTCCTTGTATCTCCTTGCAACTCTCTCTCTCTCTCTCTCTCTCTCTCTCTCTCTCTCTCTCTCTCCTCTCGCTCTCGTTGGTTGGCCTTGTTTAACGAGAAGTGAATTTAGGTTAAAGAAGCACATGATTTTAAACTGTCTTTATATATATGAAAAGGCTAAAAATTTGAAGAGTTGCAAATGGAGGGAGGTCAACATGAAAATTTTCATCCCAAGAACATATTTGTGCCCACTTCACTTTTATTTGCTTTGATTTTAAGAAAATAGATTTTTACAAATATGTGAAATTTATAAGGAGTAACTTCCTGTAAATAATCAAAAACATTTCTGATTTATTTTTGACGCGAAAAGACGCGTTTTTTCAATAAACATTTTTAAAAATCGAAATAAAATTTTCTCTAAATTTTGGGAGCTACGAGAAAATATTTATAGCAAGTGGTGTATAGGTCACCAATGAAAGGGGATAAGGCTGTGAACCTTTTTTAAAAACTTCGCAAAAGGGCGTTCCTCTGGGATGGACATTCTAACCAATTTGACAATGGAGATTGGTCATGATGCACTTACAAGGCGGGTTTAACGACAATGTAGAGTGTTCTTGGTTAATGTAATAAAGAAAGATTTCCTTTGTGGGGTCCAAATATATGATACAGATTGAACAATGGAAATTATAAATTTTCTGAAATCCGATTTTAAGTCAAAGATTATTGAGATTAACAATTTTAAAAATTTGGACAGGATATGATGGCGACAGGATGTCGGAGAGATTCTATTTGGATTTCGAGACATTATATTTAATTACGGAAGAATTCAAATTAATTTTATATAAAAGATTTTACACGTTGGTTTGGAAGATATTTAGTTTGACAAGGGTCCGGAAAGGAATGATGAATCGCAGCGTTAATTTCTAGCTTCTGTGAGGGGCATTTTAATGAGGTATCAAAATATATTAATTTCATTATAATAAATTAATTTATTAACATTAAATAATTAACTTCGTTAATAGTTTTAGAACAAATTTTATATCATTTATTTTTATATGAAATACATGAAATTGACAAAACACGTTAACGAAACAGTTTATGGGAACCTTAAATCCACATCGTGAGACTAAGACAAAATCTCAAGCCGGTATGTGGTCACGAAATTATGCTATATTGTTCATGCTTTTCTATATTGCATGTACCATCATTTCCAATAGTCGGGAGATATTGAGCCCCGCCTATATACCTTATAGCCCAATGTATCCCGATTACTGTAACCGATGGTACATTCATACAATCGTGTTACAATTCCACTTGTCTCATAACATGACACAAGAATAAGACTATATGAAGCATAAATTTTTATTTGAATAAAAATATAAAAATTCGTAATGAAGGAACCTGTCGAGAGTGAGTTAAAACGACATGAAGTTGATAGGGATATATATAGTGGCGATTTTAACCTCGGTTGGTTGGTCATATTTTACCCAATTTTACCCACTATATATATATCTATCGCAATTACAAAATAAGATGAAAAGCCAAATTATTCAAGGTTTTTCCAAATTTTATTCTGGGTTTTTTATTTGAGGGGTTGGGGGTGTTTCGTCTTGAGAGGTAGTCTTCTTTAAATTCTATTTCGTCTACAGATATATAAAAAATATTCTAAACGAAATACAGGCTTGTATACGGATGGTTTGCGATGGCGGATACTTGTGATTTTTGGTCCAGTTTGTGTATAGCCAGCCTGAGGTAGTATAAGGTAGTATAAGGTAAATTTGTGCTGCATTAGGGAGGAAACGCAAACTTGCTGTGCACCCTACTCCTGAAGAATCACGCACCAGGACTGATAATAACTGGGGGTGTCTCCGGCACAAACCAACAAAAACTGCAACAAATTGAATATGGATACAGGTATTCTTTTGACTAGACTAACACAGATCATTGTTGTTTTTAGTGGTGATGAACCACGTACGAAAGCCTCGTCAGTACTTTGACCCCTTATTTGCTTAGCAATGTTGCTGCGAGCTGCTTGTATCGTACCCTGAAATTGGTGTATGGGCGGAATGGTGCTCTATTATGTGAAAAGATGTTTAACTCATCATACTTCCACTTAAATTATGAGTAATATATATACAGGGCGTCCCAAAAAAATGTATACACACTTTAAATAATTATAAAGGCAGTGTTTATTAAAATACATTTCATTTTCAAAATGTAATAGAATCTACAGACATTATTTAATTGTTTTGTCAACGCCTGTTTTCAAACTGACGTCCGTTCTGGTCCAGGCACTGCTGATAACGCGAAGCAATGGAATCGCAAACATCACGAAACATTTCGTTTGGTATTTGTGTGCATTCTCGTTCAATGGCTGCTCTCAATTCAGCGACTGTTGCAGGTTTTATAGCGTAGACTTTGTCTTTTAAGTATCCCCATAAAAAAAAGTCTAGTGGTGTGAGGTCTGGTGAACGCGGAGGGTATTCTACGAAACCCCTTCGTCCAATCCACATCCACATCGTGCCAAGTACCACTCGCAATACTCCACTCTTCGGTCCGGATCATCATCTTCATTAATAGCATGGACTAATCTTGGAATGTAACTTTTCCATTGACAGCGCTTCAAAATGCGTTGGACAGACGATTCTGAAATTCCTACCTCACGACTCGCTTGCCGCACAGATTTTCTTGGACTTTGGTGATACGTTTCCAGTACTCTTTCTTGCTTTGTGGGGCTTGTCGATGTCCGTGGTCTTCCGGAACGCTTCTTGTGGACATTCTGAACAGTTCCATCGGCTTCAAACTTATCTCTAATTCGAGTGATGGTAAGTCGCGTTGGTGGATCTGTTTGAAACTCCCTCCTAAACTGTCTTTGCACTTCAACTGCGTTTTCACACTTCCAGTAGCATTTTAGAATGAATTTCCTTTGTTCAAAGCTTAGTCTGACTGCCATTATTAATTCTAATGGGTTTAACTTGGAAAGAAAGAAACATCAATTGAGCTATCAGCTGTTAAAGTGTGTATACATTTTTTTGGGACGCCCTGTATATATATGTATATACAGTATATATATATATATATATATATATATATATATATATATTATGCAGCGTTTTTTTCTAGAAAGGTTTCGGAACTCTGCTATAAATTTCTTACAACCTTTGCCAGTTGTTACCCAACTCCCTGACCATCCTAATGCCCTCACATCTCCTTCCTATTCCTAAAATTTTAACATGTAACCCACCCCACCCCCACCGCAATAAATAAATAAATAAATAAATAAATAAAACCGGAATGAAAATAAAAAACATTAAATTTTCTCCTGATGCTAAAATAAAAGGTACCGGAACAGTTCCGCCAGAAAAAAAGCCTTGTATATATGTATATAAAACCTGGTAACCTAGTACAGGTTCCGCTCATTGATCTCTTTTCAAGCTAGTGTCCCCACTACTAGACTTGTCTTGATATAAGAGAGGAATTTGTCTGAGAGAGTGTGTCCTGAGTCAGGTATCCGGTCTTCTTTTAAAGGCCTCTACATCGACATCGGCGGTGTTCCTGATTTCTTTGAATAATTGGTTAAATAATCTTGGCCTCTGACAACAAAGCTACTGTATTTTCCCTCAGAGTTGAGGGTGCTCTTATCTGGCCTTTAGTTTGGGAACACTACACTTTCTACCTTTCTTATTTTACACTGTTGTCCGGATGGTTATCGGTTTAGTTTGAGGTTAGGTACTAATTTGCCTATTATTTTCCATGTGTATGTTATGGTGTACCTCTTTTCTTCTTCTTTCCAGCGAATATACATTTAATTTACGTGCTGTTTCACGGTAATTTAGTTCTTTGCAGCCATTGATTTTGGCTCTGAAATTTCTTTGAATTTCTTCTAGCTTGTATACGATATATATATATATATATATATATATATATATATATTATATATATATATATATATATATCGTATCTGTGTGTGTGTGTATATATATATAGAGGGACGTCAAGACAGCAGTATTCTAGGTTAGGTTTGATCAGTGTTTTCAGCAAAGGAATAATTACTTTCTTATCCTTTCTTCAAAAGATTCTTAGTATCTGTCCCGTTATCTTTTATTTTTATTTTTTTTTTGCTGTTTTAATTGTTCTCTTTATTTTGT
>JAJOZX010002216.1:620000-689998 GCA_023014485.1 Bathynomus jamesi
TTAATTACGGAAGAATTCAAATTAATTTTATATAAAAGATTTTACACGTTGGTTTGGAAGATATTTAGTTTGACAAGGGTCCGGAAAGGAATGATGAATCGCAGCGTTAATTTCTAGCTTCTGTGAGGGGCATTTTAATGAGGTATCAAAATATATTAATTTCATTATAATAAATTAATTTATTAACATTAAATAATTAACTTCGTTAATAGTTTTAGAACAAATTTTATATCATTTATTTTTATATGAAATACATGAAATTGACAAAACACGTTAACGAAACATTTATGGGAACCTTAAATCCACATCGTGAGACTAAGACAAAATCTCAAGCCGGTATGTGGTCACGAAATTATGCTATATTGTTCATGCTTTTCTATATTGCATGTACCATCATTTCCAATAGTCGGGAGATATTGAGCCCCGCCTATATACCTTATAGCCCAATGTATCCCGATTACTGTAACCGATGGTACATTCATACAATCGTGTTACAATTCCACTTGTCTCATAACATGACACAAGAATAAGACTATATGAAGCATAAATTTTTATTTGAATAAAAATATAAAAATTCGTAATGAAGGAACCTGTCGAAGTGAGTTAAAACGACATGAAGTTGATAGGGATATATATAGTGGCGATTTTAACCTCGGTTGGTTGGTCATATTTTACCCAATTTTACCCACTATATATATATCTATCGCAATTACAAAATAAGATGAAAAGCCAAATTATTCAAGGTTTTTCCAAATTTTATTCTGGTTTTTTTATTTGAGGGGTTGGGGGTTTCGTCTTGAGAGGTAGTCTTCTTTAAATTCTATTTCGTCTACAGATATATAAAAAATATTCTAAACGAATACAGGCTTGTATACGGATGGTTTGCGATGGCGGATACTTGTGATTTTTGGTCCAGTTTGTGTATAGCCAGCCTGAGGTAGTATAAGGTAGTATAAGGTAAATTTGTGCTGCATTAGGGAGGAAACGCAAACTTGCTGTGCACCCTACTCCTGAAGAATCACGCACCAGGACTGATAATAACTGGGGGTGTCTCCGGCACAAACCAACAAAAACTGCAACAAATTGAATATGGATACAGGTATTCTTTTGACTAGACTAACACAGATCATTGTTGTTTTTAGTGGTGATGAACCACGTACGAAAGCCTCGTCAGTACTTTGACCCCTTATTTGCTTAGCAATGTTGCTGCGAGCTGCTTGTATCGTACCCTGAAATTGGTGTATGGGCGGAATGGTGCTCTATTATGTGAAAGATGTTTAACTCATCATACTTCCACTTAAATTATGAGTAATATATATACAGGGCGTCCCAAAAAAATGTATACACACTTTAAATAATTATAAAGGCAGTGTTTATTAAAATACATTTCATTTCAAAATGTAATAGAATCTACAGACATTATTTAATTGTTTTGTCAACGCCTGTTTTCAAACTGACGTCCGTTCTGGTCCAGGCACTGCTGATAACGCGAAAGCAATGGAATCGCAAACATCACGAAACATTTCGTTTGGTATTTGTGTGCATTCTCGTTCAATGGCTGCTCTCAATTCAGCGACTGTTGCAGGTTTTATAGCGTAGACTTTGTCTTTTAAGTATCCCCATAAAAAAAAGTCTAGTGGTGTGAGGTCTGGTGAACGGGAGGGTATTCTACGAAACCCCTTCGTCCAATCCACATCCACATCGTGCCAAGTACCACTCGCAATACTCCACTCTTCGGTCCGGATCATCATCTTCATTAATAGCATGGACTAATCTTGGAATGTAACTTTCCATTGACAGCGCTTCAAAATGCGTTGGACAGACGATTCTGAAATTCCTACCTCACGACTCGCTTGCCGCACAGATTTTCTTGGACTTTGGTGATACGTTTCCAGTACTCTTTCTTGCTTTGTGGGCTTGTCGATGTCCGTGGTCTTCCGGAACGCTTCTTGTGGACATCTGACAGTTCCATCGGCTTCAAACTTATCTCTAATTCGAGTGATGGTAAGTCGCGTTGGTGGATCTGTTTGAAACTCCCTCCTAAACTGTCTTTGCACTTCAACTGCGTTTTCACACTTCCAGTAGCATTTTAGAATGAATTTCCTTTGTTCAAAGCTTAGTCTGACTGCCATTATTAATTCTAATGGGTTTAATTTGGAAAGAAAGAAACATCAATTGAGCTATCAGCTGTTAAAGTGTGTATACATTTTTTTGGGACGCCCTGTATATATATGAAAATTATTTCACGAAAGTAACACGTGAAAAATATTTATGATGAATAAAACCACGAAGGAAAGGAAACACAGAATGGTGCTCAAGCGCTTTCGTCTAATGACGAAAGCGCTTGAGCACCATTCTGTGTTTCCTTTCCTTCGTGGTTTTATTCATCATATATATATATATATATATACAGTATAACCTCATTTTTCCGAATGCCTCGGGACCGAGGGTGTTTCGGATTATCGAAATTTTCGGATAACTGAGGTATCTAAAAAATAATACTAAAAGTATACAGAGTAACAAGCAGTAGCATTTACGAATGTAGTTTATTGGTAAGACAATATTGAAAAGTAAGAAACTAACTTTATTTACAGTTAGTGAAACATTTAAAATCGATTAACGAACTTTAAAACATTTAAAATAAATTAACGCAAACATTTTATTTATAAATTCTTGAACATTTAAAAGCAGTAAAGAGCAGTTTCAGTTTACTGATCATTGTTTTTATCTGCATCTGAATTTCCTTGACATCTGCGGAAAAGATCGCGAATGTCCGCTTGTTTTAGTGAATCCTGTCGTTTCTTTAGAAAATCTGCTTTAATTATATGTAAGTTCATAACCTCGGAGAGTGTGAAGTGGGGGCTTCTCTCAGCATATTCAATAAATTTATTGAGACCGTCATTTGCCATTGACCAGGTTACGGTTGCGCGCGTCGAACCACCACTTATATTTAACTTAGCCAACTCACTGAAAGTTTTTCGGATAAACGCGTAATTTGGATAAACGGGGTTCGGATTAATAAGGTTTTAATATATACAGGGTGTCCCCAAAAAACTATATACTCTTTATAGCATCATATATTTTATAATTTAAAAAAACCAAACAATATATTGTTATAGCAATTGCCAATGAAAGGTAAATTAGTAATCTAAGTGATCAAAATGTTATAACGAGTTGTTTGCATATAAAATTTAATTAACTACGCCAAGTGCTCAAAATGTTCTCCGGCGGCATGAATGCACTTTCAATACAACAAAATCGTGTGGTCTGATGAAGCTACCTTCAAGCTGAATGGCACAGTAAATCGACACAACTGCAGGTACTGGTCACTTGATAATCCACACGTTTATATGGATAAACATGTTAATTTACCAGGATTAACAGCATGGTGTCGTTTATCATCCAGGGGTTTGGTTGGACCATTTTTCTTTAATGGGACAGTTACCGGTGCCGCATATCTCGACATGCTGCGAACAGAAATTATACCTGCAGTTCGGAAGTTCTTTGGAAACGATGACTTTTACTTTCAACAAGATGGAGCCCCCCCTCATTATCATTGTGATGTCAGAAGGTATCTCGATGAAACGTTGCCTAACCGTTGGATAGGACGAAGAGGAAGCGTTGAGTATCCTCCACGTTCACCGGACTTGACTCCACTTGATTTTTACTTGTGGGGCTACCTGAAGGATGCAGTTTATGGTACAAGACCCGCAACACTCGAACACCTTAAGGATGCAATTAGGGAAAAGTGCGGGACCATCACAGCATCCACATTAGTCCATGTCTGCGAATCAGTTAGTCGACGCATTCAAAAGTGCATTCATGCCGCCGGAGAACATTTTGAGCACTTGGCGTAGTTAATTAAATTTTATATGCAAACAACTCGCTATAACATTTTGATTACTTAGATTACTAATTTACCTTTCATTGGCAATTGCTATAACAATATATTGTTTGGGTTTTTTTAAATTATAAAATATATGATGCTATAAAGAGTATATAGTTTTTTGGACACCCTATATATGTTACAGTCAAAGTGTGTAACCAGCCATTTCGCGTAATGTCTGAAACTTTTAGTCATTTCGCAAAATGGCTGTTTCGCTTGGTCATTTCGCGAAATGACCAAGTGAAACAGCCATTTCGCGAAATGGCTGTTTCACTTGGTCATTTCGCGAAATGACTAAAATCTTCAGCCATTACGCGAAATGGCTGAAATTCCACCTTGGTCATTTCGTGAAATGGCAAAAATGACTTTTGTCATGAATTCATAGAAATAACAAATATCACAATAAAATTAGAAACCTTTATTTAACTAACTAAATCTGCTAAAACATACATACATCCACAGGTCTGTTCAAATAAGTGAGAAACACTCTTCAAATACACATTTGAACACATTTGAACATTTGAACACATTTGAACATTTGAACACATTTAAATTTGAATTTTCAATATAGAGGTTTTCAAATACTAACCGGGCCTTCAATGTTATTCCGATGTCCGCCATTGAAGGCCCGGTTAGGTCAACTGTATGCCTTTGACAATTGGTTAGGTTAAGTCTGTTATTTTCGTTAAAACTAACGAAAATAACACAACTTAACCTAACCAATTGTCAAGGGTATACAGTTGACCTAACCGGGAAAATGAACTTGTACGAAATGACAAAGGTGGAATTTCAGCCATTTCGCGTAATGGCTGAAGATTTTAGTCATTTCGCGAACTGACCAAGTGAAACAGCCATTTCGCGAAATGACTAAAAGTTTCAGCCATTACGCGAAATGGCTGGTTACACACTTTGACTGTGACATACATACACATACACACACACACACACAATATATATATATATATATATATATATATATATATATATATATATATATACACACACTAACTTATTATGTTTTACAACGAAATAAATTTAAAGTAAATTTATATATATATATACACAGCTGTCTTGATTTCTATTCAACATTGCATGAAGTCATTATTTTATTCATGACTTGAAATGTTTTTTAAAAGATGTACGACTCACAAATTTAATAAATATATAAATAAATAGAAATGGACAAATTCCGTTTTCAATTTTCTAATTGCGAAATGTTTTGGAAGTGAATTTCCATTTTGAGGTTCAGAAATTGAAAAAGTTCAAGAAATGGAAATTTAGCGAGCAAATCAACTAAATTAATTGCTTTGCTCTTTCTCTCAAATTTATCCAATACATTTCCGCATATATATATTTAATCATCGATGCATTCACACTTGAAGTGGAAGTACCAAGAGTTAAACATCTCTTACACACATATGGTGGTGTTGTGGTTAGCGTCGCTGACAACGAATCCATAGGCCCCTGGATCGAAACCCGGTAACGGCAGCCGGCGCGCAGCAAAACCTAGCTGTTCATCCTTCCACACAATAAGGAAAGTGGTTGGTAGATAAATGGGTACCCTGGGTAGCCTAGTGGTTAAGACGCTGGGCTGTTGGTGGTTCGTGGTTCGGATTCCACGTTAAACTGTAGGTCTAAGGTGGAGTGAAAAGCTTGACCTTCGTTGGAATGAACAATTCGGGCGGAAGCAAACCAAAGGTTACCAAAGGTTACCAAAGGTTTTATATATATATATATATATATATATATGGGAATGAACTCAGAATGGTACCCTGAGTTTTTTATGATACACACAGACCGTGCATGGAACAAGGAACTCTTCTGGGATAATTAAATCCACTATAGTCCGAATAAGTAATGGTAAATGACAAATACCATAGTTTTTCTTTTTTATGATGCTAGCCCGACGTGGGCAACGGGTCACTCGCAAAGAGGTCCCACAAATATAGCTTCCCTCACCAGCTATCTGCAAAGCAGACAGGATCCAGCTTTGGGATCCCAAAGCTGGATCCTGTCTGCTTTGCGAGTGACCCGTTGCCCACGTCGGGCTAGCATCATAAAAAAGAAAAACTATGGTATTTGTCATTTACCATTACTTATTCGGGCTATAGTGGATTTAATTATCCCAGAAGAGTTCCTTGTTCCATGCACGGTCTGTGTGTATCATATATATATATCAGGTTGTAACATAAATTCTGCTCCATTAGAAAACGGACGATAGATAATAGAATAACCTCAAGATAATGTGAAATAGTTTTAGAACTGTTGCAAAATACATGGAGCTAAAGGTTTGCACAGGTTTTATCACGATACAGAATGATACAGAATGACTTAGGCTAGTGTAGGATTAGGCTAATGAATATTTTCTCTGGTGTTTTTCATACAGTTACAACTCCACCCCTACGATATTACAGTAATTGAAAAAACATGGAGCCCACGAAAGAGCATATTCACCATGTGATGCTGTATGAGTTCCATAAAGGATCTAACGCTAGTGAATCCGCAAGAAACATTCAAAGAGTTTATGGAAATGATGTTGTGAGCGAATGGATGTGTAGGAGATGGTTTGAGAAGTTCAGAAATGGAGACTTCAGTCTGAAAGATTATCAACGAACAGGACGACCAAATTAGTTAGATGAAGAGTTGCTGAAAGCAACAGTGGAGGAAAACCCAACGGTAACTGTAAGAGAACTTGGCCTGCAACTCGGCGTTAGCCATATGACCATTCATCGTCATTTGAAGCTACTAGGAAAAGTAGTGAAGGTTGGAAAATGGGTTCCGCATGATTTGTCACAAACGAATCTTCAACATCGAATCGATATTTGCACATCACAGCATTCTCGGTAACTGCAGGCACCGTTTTTGAATCGGATCGTCACTTGGGATGAAAAATGGGCCCTCTATAACAATATTAAGCGTCGACATCAGTGGTTTAGCTGTGAAACAAAGCCTGAACCTCAGCCAAGGAATGGACCCCATCCAAAGAAAATTTTGCTATGCGTTTGGTGGGATATGCAAGGAATTATTCATTTTGAGCTTCTGCCAGATAACTAAACAATCACAGCTAAAGTCTACTGCCAACAGCTTCAACGATTGAAGATAGCATTATAAGAAAAACGTCCTGCATTAATTAATCGCAGCGGTGTCCTATTCCACCAGGATAACGTGCGCCCTCACACTGTTCGAATCACCACTGCCCAATTGGAGGCATTTGGTTGGGAAAAAGTGCCTCATCCACCTTATTCTCCAGACATCGCACCTTCAAACCACCATTTATTCAGAAGTCTGCAACACCACCTAGATGGACAAAAGTTGCAATCCAGGAAAGCTATCAAAAATGAAGTGATCGCTTTTTTTAACTCGAAACCAAAGGATTTCTACGAACGTGGCATAAAAAAACTTTTCTACAGGTGGGAGGAGGTTATAGAAAAAGAAGGGAATTATATTGCTGATTAATTTGTTATTATGTCATTCAATTTTTGTTGTGAATAAACTAAAAATTCGAGCAAATTTGTCCTTATAAGTCATTTAATTTTTGTTCTGAATGAACTAAAAAATCGAGCAGAATATATGTTACAACCTTATATGTATATAACGGGTGTGCCATAAAAAAAGGGTACATATTAAAAAGGCTATAAAATCAATATTTTTCATTTAATTTTAATAAAACTTCTACACAATATAACATATGTATTTACCTATATGCAAACAAGTTTTCAGACTAAAATATCAAGTAATTCAAATTCTATCAACATTTAACGAAAGAGTATGATTTTTCTACTTAACATGCAAAAATTATTAAACCTTTTTAATATTTTTTATAAAAATTTTTGACGTCAAATTTACCTGAAATTATTTAAAAAATTGTTCGGAATGCTTTCCTTCCATCTCAATAACGTTTTTTATTCTTGGCCGGAATATGGGAGAACTTAGCAGAGCGAGTCTACAGGACTAGGATAAAAGATGTCGCTCATTTACGCGAGATCATCATTCAAAAATGGGAAGAGCTTCCACAGGAACAAGTAAATCGAGCCATAGATGAATTCCGGCCAAAAATAAAAAAAGTTATTGAAATGGGAGGAAAGCATTTCGAACAATTTTTTTAATAATTTCAGGTAAATTTTACTTAAAAATTATTTTTATACAAAAAATATTTAAAAGGTTTAATAATTTTTGCATGTTAAGTAGAAAAATCATACTCTTTCGTTAAATGTTGATAGAATTTAAATTATTTGATATTTTAGTCTGGAAACTTGTTTGCATATAGATAAATACATATGTTTTATTGTGTAGAAGGTTTATTAAAATTAAATGAAAAAATGTTGATTTTATAGCCTTTTTAAAGTGTACCCTTTTTTTATGGCACACCCGTTTTATATATATATATATAGAGCAAGATCGTATTATATTATACTGTATATACACCATTTTAATTATCTATTAAAAGCATTTTCAGTTTTATATATGCCAATTTAATGGAACCGAGCAAGTTAAGTCTAAAATGCTAAATATATACTGAAATTTTTTTACTTATAAATGAAATTGGAATTAGGCTAATATGGTCTATACCTAACCATGCAGTAGTTCACCAGCGCCTGTAGGTTAGTGGGTAACACCGTTTCCCTGTATGCTGAGTGAAGACACTGAAGTCGGGGGCTGGACTACGATGGTGTGCTGGCTAGAAGTTAGCTAGTTAGTTAGTAACCTTGAACGTATAAAAAGCTGGGGACAAAATATGTTCAGAAATTAAGTTTTTTGTAAGACTTTCAAAACTTTAAGAAACAGCGTAACTAACTTTTTTTTTGTAAAATTAAAAAATTAAAAATGTCTGGCATGAATGTAATTAAACAGCCAATCTCGATAAAGTAACAAAGCGATGGTATAGCACTATATACAGTCATGGTCAAAAGTTTGGAATCAAACAAAGTTTTAAAGAATTACCTTTTTACTGGTACTTTAATATTTAATGGAAACTCTCTTGTTATTAATAATTGTTTTCATACTACTAAGCATGGACATGATTAGGTTTTGGCACAATTCCATGGTATTTCGGATTGCCAAACTGGTTTTTATTGCAAAATCCTTATGTGATCCTAACTCCTTTTCAGAGATTTTCACCTTTAGAAGGTTTTGGGAGTCTCCAATTGAATTGAGGCCAAGAGAGTTACCGGGCTACTCCAGGGATTAAATATGGTGTTTGTAAAACCATTCTTTCACAATTTCAGATGTGTGGCAAGTTGCATCATTCTGAGGGAAGAAGGAACACCCACCATCCTGTATTGTTCTCAGAGAAAGTTGTTCGAAGATTTTTAAGTCGATACTCGAATTCATGGTTGTATCATTTGGGTAAAACCGGGTTCCCTGTGCCCTGGGCACCAAAACATCCCCAAACCATCCCCAAATCTGAAGGATGTTTCTTGTCAGTTGTACATTATCTGGAATGATGTAGTTGACTGGGTGAACGCCAGACGTACAGATGATCCTGTCCAAATTGTCCAAATCACCATATTCCTTGAGTAATTTATTTCTCTGGGCTTCTTGTATCTAAATTATTTTCATCCTGAAGCCTCCTTGGAATGGTTCTCCTACCGCCTGGAGTATGGAGATCCTTCTGCATCCCGTAATTAGTCATGTAGAGGGTTGATCTTTGCCTTCCTTCTGATCGCGCGCTACCCCGCTTATTCGTGGCCTGCTTATCTTATTTTTAGTTTGTACTCTCCACCCTCGTAAATCCTCTTTTTTGATCTTGAATACTGTTGCCTGAGATATTTGAAGTCGGAGAAACTATCTGCTTTTGAATGTAGCTTTCTTTTATAAGTACTTCTACTTGGCTTCGCCTTCATGTGAAAATGTTCGTTTTCTGTTCATTTTTGGAACACAAATTAAAGGACTAATTATGATTTCCCATTATTTTATTAGGTTAAACCTGTAAAAGTAATGTTAAAATCGCTGCAGTATGAATGAAAAATAAGTTATTAGTGCAAACTGTGATTCCATTTATCTAAATTGCAATAAATTTACGAGAATATCTGATCCAGATACTGATATTTCGAAACTAGTTAACATAAAATTAATAATTAAATGAAAATACTATATATTATTACAACAACTAAATTTCATATAGAATGAAATCTATAAACTTTATATTTTAACATCACTATTTAAAATCTGTTCAAAAAATACAGAATAATCCCTAAATTCTTCCTTTATTCCAAATCAACTTCCATGCAGCCGTTCACCCTTGATTTTCATCACTGAGAATTAAAATAAAAACTATTTCTGTAATAAATTGCCTTGTATTACCTTGTATTTTAGTATGTATTGTATTTTACTTCATAAAGGAAGATTCATTTCATAAGAAGCGTCATTTTTTTAACCTTAAAGTATGTTGAACGCAAAATTGTGACTCAAAAGAGGACATATTTTAGGATCTTATTAGCGATTCTAAACATTTCGACTCGACTGTAACTTCTTTTTACCAGAAACATAAATATTGTTACTCTAAACATTTAGGGGCGATTGTCAGATAGTTTACTACGCTATTTGGTTGATGTAACCATGTTTTTTGCCCCGTGTAGAGTAAGGTAAAATTGGCAGCATCACAGAATTCGAATAAAATGAACACGGGTCTCTCAGAGACGTTATTGTTCATAGTGCGTTCTCTGGGCAAGACCATTCAAATAAAAATATTTTTTATTAGTTTCGTCCTACAGGAAACGAGAACTGCAGATTCTAAAAGCTTTTAAGAGAAGAAACGCTAAGAGCTCCTTTTATAGCATCGGAATGGTTCGAGAAAAATGTAGAAATGAGTTGCTGTAACTTGGCTTTCCACAGATTGATAAAGTTTCTCCTTTTTATGTATCAGTACATTCGTGAAGAAAATAGGAGTCCACAATTAGATTCCTGTTGTATTTTAAAATTTGATGGAAGGCGCATCACTATTTAATTCAAAGGGAAAATTGCCAATATTCGGAGTTGACCATGTTTTTCATATTGTCCTAAAGTGCAAATATGAAAAACATGGTCAACGAACAAACCCATAAACATCTCGCTGAAAATGAAGCGTTCATTTGTCAGTAAAATAAATAAATAAATAAATAAAAGCTTATAATAGTTCCGATTAAAAGGCAAAATAATTAGAAGAATGGCAAAACTAAGCAAAATTGTGAATTTTGATACCGAAATTCTCCAGCAAAAATCCAGCCGAAAATAAGAAGTTCGGCGTCTTTTGAATTGTAGAAAGTTGATGAGTTTCTCTTGCAGTTTGGAGCAACTTTGAATTTTTGTACATTTGACGTAGTAATAAATTAAGAAATAGGACAAATCATTGTATGTAGCATGAAAGTGAACTTGCGTTGGAAGTTATTCGCCAAATTTGGTTGAACAACTGGATAACACGTCTGGATGATACATCAAAAACGAAATAAGAGAAAGAAAACTTATAGCCAAGGACTGTTCCAAGCCAAGCCTGAGGTATATGGAAGGGAACAATAGTGATCCCGCAGTTCGTAATTTATTTAGTTCTTTTAGTGTCCTTCCTGTGTTCCTGATATATATATATAATATATATATATATAATATATATATTATATATATATATATTTCCTATAGCGTCACTGCCCCCTCAAAGCCTCAATGGTTGAAGGCCATAATACGGAATTCCTAACTACTTACCAGAAGAAAAAGCAATACGGTGTAAGAGGAGAAATAAACTCAAGTTATCAGTTATTAGAAACTCTGATCAGCACTCTCTCTACCTAATCCGACATCTTAATTTAAACTATAAACTAATCCACAGAACGTGTGTCGATAAATTATTTGTCAGGAATGGTTGTTGTGTACTATTGTGTTCCTAATGATGGTTGTTTATAGGTCTTGCTTGTTTACAACTGTTACATTCAGTTACTATTAATTAATATTTAATTTTCATCAGTTCATTTCCTTAAGTCAGAATGTTTAACTAGTTTAAGTTTTTAACATCTGCTTCACGAAAGAAGTTGCAATCATCGCGGTCAGCCAACTCTGATACCTGACGTATGAGATTGGGGCACTCTTTGCGATCGCAGCCAACCAATTCAGTCAGCTGAAGGAGTCGTAACCGTTGCCGTTAAGGAAGCTCCTCTGATGGTCCTGTGTTTGAGATCTGTAGCCAGATTATATGCTGAAGCAAGCCACTAATCTTGAGATTAGACCACTAAACCTGGACAAGGAAAAAGCCCTCGGCTTCGCAGGTAAAAAGGCAAGGAATACATTTCAACGAAGCAAAGTATTTGCCTTTGATATGAGGCCCTCCTAGGAAAAAGTGGCTAAGCGACAAAAGTGTAAAATGCCAGAGAACGCGGTTAAAAGTTGTACCAATTTGAAAGTACCACAACTTCGGAACTTATGAAGATATTTCGTCGAAATATCTTCGAAAGTTCAAAAGTTATGGCAACTTTCAAATTGGTATAATTTTAACTGTTTTCTGGCGTTTTTTACTTTTGTCGCTTAGCCACTTCTTCCTAGGAAGACCTCGTATCTAATCAGCCTAGGATAGCATAAATCAAGCATTTCGCTTTACTTTAAAACAAAGGCGTAAATTCCATAAGCATCAAAGAAACAAAGAAAAGAAACAAAAAAGCAAAAGAATAGAGGACAGCGAAGAGAAAGCGAGGAAGAGAAAAGATGTTAGGACTCAATCAGGAATGCTCGTCAACTTTCATGAAAAAGAGAGCAAGCTCTTCTTGTAGGTTTTGGGTTCGAACCCCGGGCTCTACTAATCTTCCAACAATACCAGCAGGCCCCCTAAAATCTTTATTCCCGTTTATTATTTATGTTACGCATAATATTTTGTGCGTTTTATTACAACATTTATTGAGAGAGAGAGAGAGAGAGAGAGAGAGAGAGAGAGAGAGAATAGTTTCCGGTAACAGGCCAGTACATTGTCACTATAATAATACGTTACTTCACAAAATCCAATTAAAGTCTGGGATTAACCCGCCTTCCTTCCCGACGAAGCCAAAGAATATACGATTGTATTTATGTCTTATTTAACTAAAATAACTTTAGGAATAAGCATATATTCATCAAATCATCTACAGCCTCAATATTTCAAATCCAAGACAGTCATGTTCCCTTGTCTTCTTGTCTTTACGTTTATTATCAAATCGAGTGTTCTATAATTCAGAATAACATCAGTTTATGAACAAAATAATATAATTGGATAATTTCTTAATTTATTCTACTTTACAGACAAGGACACGGAGAGGTGTACAATTCGTGGGTTCACTTTTGATTCATATCATTAAGAATGCAAAAGATCGGTTACTTGTTCTATTTCCGGCATATGCTTCACATCAAAGGCCGTGTCGGAAGATGATCACTTATCCGTGCGTTGAAAGAAGTCTTAAATTTTTTAATATCTGAACTGGTAATTTGGTTCCAAGGGATTTTTGGCAATTATTCCTCTAAAAGCGTCATTACAATAACGCCTTAATTCTTAAATCAATGTCTTTTTGTTTCCATTTTCAAGTAACTTCGTGTCTGTTATATTGAATTGAATAACCTTTATTAATAATGAAATAAATACATTGGTTTTACAGTTTACAATTACATAAATAATTGTGAAGCTGCAGTATTTATTTTATTTAATTTGGCCCTTAAGCTTTAGGCTTTACTAGGTCTTTACTATATATATATATATATATATATATATATATATATAGAGAGAGAGAGAGAGAGAGAGAGAGAGAGAGAGAGAGGTTTACATTGCTTTGTATCATACCCTGCATGGATCTGTATCATACCCAAGTTAAAAATAGTCTTCACGTTAAATTTTCATCTACAAACGGAATGATTTATACAGGGTGGCCCATAAGTACCAGTCGGTTATAATTAAAGCGAATATTTGTCGCTTAAGGTTTAGGCTTTACTAGGTCTTTACTTTATATATATATGTATACTATATATATATATATATATATATATATATATAGAGAGAGAGAGAGAGAGAGAGAGAGAGAGAGAGAGAGAGAGAGAGAGAGGTTTACATTGCTTTGTATCATACCCTGCATGGATCTGTATCATACTCAAGTTAAAAATAGTCTTCACGTTAAATTTTCATCTACAAACGGAATGATTTATACAGGGTGGCCCATAAGTACCAGTCGGTTATAATTAAAGCGAATATTTGTCGAGATGGTTATATTTTGCACTTTCTATAATCAATAAATATTCCTAAACTTATCATAAACTTTTCACTTTGTTTGATTTCTTTTTGTATTTTCCCTTTAATTATAACCGATTGGAATTTATGGTCTACTCTGTAGAAGGTTGTTTCATTATTTTAAATTATTTATTTAAAGCTTCTTTTCTAAATTTACTGTATATTCAAATCTTTATAAAATTAATCAGAACCAATAAATGGGAACTAAATTCCATTCCAACAAATAAACACATAAAGAATCGTAATATATTAAAAGAAAATTAAAAAATTTGTTGTTAAAATTCAATTAATTTTATCGAAAAAAATGTATATAAATTTTAAATGTAAAATTTATTACAATTTCTTGAAAAATAAAATACATTTGATTCCATAAAACTAAATTTGAAATAAAAACAATAGATAAGTCAGTGTCTTATGAGTTCGCTTAATTAGAATACGTAAATACGCGAAGCTAATGAAGGTGTGGGGGTGTGGGAGTGAGGGGTGTGGGAGTGAGGGGGAATTATTACTTGTAACAGAATTATTCTCAACCACATTGAAATCATTCAGTATATATATATATATATATATATATATATATATATATATATATATATATATATCCGTTATAATAATTATAGTTAATATTTTTTTTTAGTTTTTGTGCACGCACGACTGTAATAATATTTAATGGAACTGAAAGATATTAGTAATTCATAATTCATATGTAAAAATGTTTATAAAAGGTCTAATCACATCGTATCGTATTTTAACTTTATTAACAAAATATTAATTTGGACACTTTTGAGTGTAATTCAAATCTTGGATAAAATTTGCATATAAAGTATTTATTAAATATTCATAAGCTCAAAATTGCTTTTTTCTCAGTACAAATACGAGCCTTCAAAGGTGCAAATTTCATTACCAAAATAATGTTTTGATTTGTCCGTATTCAGGAAAAAAAATTTGGTTCTGAATAAAATCGCGTTTCGGGTACACACTTAAGGGTAATATTGTTTGCCATTCTTCAGTACAATTTTGAGTCTCTCTAACAACAAAATACGCTGTTGATAAGAATAACGTACATATGCATTTTAATACAAATATAACAAGCCGTGGAATAATTCTTTATCGAAATTGCTACACATACGCAATTTTGGTTTAAAATTCAAAAAGTGAGTTTGGATTTCTCTTTTGGGAAATTTGACGTCTGAAAAGTCGGAGAAAAAAATGAAAATTTGTACTGTTTAGGGCACCATTTCTCAACTTTTTTTTTTCACAAGACGGCACACTAAAATATTGTTAGAAATATCACGACAAACCATTTGTTTTTGAAATATATATTTTTTTGTTGTCAGTGGAAAACTTGAGCCTGCATTAGTTGAACGGAATCACTGGATTCTGAGTTCTGTCGTAGATATGGCCACTCGGGGGTAGTTCTTCATTTACCGACTTCATCCGTTCTCTCTTATTGCTTTTAACTACAACCATGGATAAAAACACCAATTTGCAAAGATAAATCGCTGAAATTAGCAAGATCACTGTCAGCATGAAAACCAATGATTATATTTTTCTCGGCAGTTATCCAAAACGCAAAGTTTTTCTTGGAATTTTATTTTCAGTATCCGGTCTATACTTAAATCAAATAATTCCGACTGAGCCTCGATATGTAAATTTTCTGTAGTTTGGGCTGATGCTCCTGATTCACATCTAGTGATGGAAAGTAATGCTTAAATATATCCTCAAGCATTGGCAGATGTTCCTCACTTATTTCTTTAGCATATTTTCTATTCGGTCATTTTCACCAGCCAGCAGGAACATATCTAAGTAGCCTCTTTTCAAGCTTTTCCTCCACAAATTGATTTTAGTCTTAAACCTTATAATTTATCTATGCTTGTGAGGATATTTTCATCCCTGCTTTGCATTTTAATGTTTAAATTATTAAGAAGTCCGAAAATATCTACAAGATATACTAAATTTGAATTCCAGTAGTCAGAGTTGACGTTGGTAATTTAGGCAAAAGGCCATTATTAGATGTTTATATATCAGACATTCTCAGAACTAGCGGCCCCGGATCTCTGGCAAGGGAGACAAGCTCCTTTACTAAGAAGTGTGCAGCCAACAGAGCCAGCTGCCTCGTGCCCAACAGCGATTTCTCATCAGGAGCCTTCTTCCTCGAACTTTCCAGGGCGGCTTCTGTACGACTCAAAGTATACAGGGTGATTAAAAAAATTTAACACTTGTATGGGGTTTTATGTTTTATTTCAACTTATTTGTAAAAAAATTTGTGATGCAGTTTGTGTTTCGTACGACTGTGGGAAACTGATACACCTCCATCCAGGCAGCAACCTTCCTTCTTTCCTCCAAACTCAGCCTTGTTGCCATTTCAAATGCTTATTCGGTACTCTTTAATCTCCAAATCCCTGTAACAGAAAAACGCATAAATTTTTTAATCACCCTGTATATACCTTCTGATATAGTGTAAATCCAAATAAGGAGGAAGAAGTTCAGCCATGTCTAGGCTGATCCTTACTACAGTTGTATCCTACAAGCAACGTTTAAACCTACTGTATATAACATTGCTAGTTGGAAAATATTGTATATTACAGTATATTTATATTCACTCTAATAAGAAAGAGCCCCTGGAACGTCTGGGGGGCGGCATACCTGGATTCACTTCACAGTATACCGGTTGAGAAGCTCTGATCAGGGAATTAAATTTGTCTAAAGTTTTTTATATGGAATTTGATCAGTAATTTCTATAGACAAAAATGTATTCCTTTTTCCGAGTATGAAATGTGTATGAATGGGTTAACATTATTCTCTGACGTAATATTTTATCAACAAATTTTTTTTGGGGGGGGGCTTAGGTTAGGCTACGTTAAGTTAAGTTAATTTAGTTTAGTAGAGTGTCGGTAGAACGTCCTGTAAATAACATGAGTGTATAGGTTCGTGTATGAAGCGTATGTACTCCAAAACTACAAAAATTGCTCGAATTTTTGTAATTTATTAATATAGTTAAAGACATGTGAAAAGGAATTTACTGAAATTGTAGTCTGGCTGACACCCCACTCCCCCTCACACACCAATAAACAAGCTTCGTGATTTTCGGTGACAAACAAAATTTGGATGGCTTAAATGCTGGATCGATTGAATAAAGAAAAAATTAAAAGTAATGAAATTTTTCTCGGTATTTTTGACAAAAGTTTAGTTCGGAATGATCACATACAAATTATGTTAAATCATGTTTAAATTTAACAGATTTCTAAACATACAAATTATGTTAAACCATGTTTAAACTTAACAGATAATTTCTAAACAAATTTTAATAACGCTACATGCGTAAAACTCAGTCTTCCGTACGTAATGTACCGCACATTTGCATGGGAAAACCACGTTGTCAAACGCTCAAACAAGATCTTTATTACTCAGAAACGAGTGATAATCATAGTGAATGATGTTTTGTACAATCACATGAGGCTTTCATAGGAAGAAGTGGCTAAGCGACAAAAGTAAAAAAACGCCAGGAAACGCAATTAAAGTTGTATCAAATTTGAAAGTACCAAAACGTTTCAACGCTTGAAAATATTTCGACGAAATATCTTCAAACGTTCAAAAGTTTTGGCACTTTCAAATCTTTGGCACTTTTTTACTTTTCTCGCTTAGCTACTTCTTCATATTACGTGAGTGCATGTTTCAAAAGAGTTTAATCTGTTAAAGATCAAAGATGGAATCAAAATGGCACATTTCATTTTCATTTACAAATTCACGAGCAAAACTATTAATTTACATTGAATTAATTTAATACTTTATAACTTAGCAAATCATTTGTTCCTATATTCGACTGATGAAGAACAGTTAGGTACGTTTAGCCATTAATTTAGTTACCCTCATTTCCAAAATCACCTATGTCTGTCCTACTAAAATTATTCAATAATTTAAGTAAGGATATAAAAATGATTTCTCATTTAGCTGCATTTAAAAATAAATTTATTATTATTATTATTATTATTATTATTATTATTATTATTATTATTATATTATTATATTATTATTATATTATTATTATATTAGTATTATAAATAAGATATAATACCATTTATTAGCTCTGAGAGTCCAGTAGAACCAGAAAGTTAATATAATATAAAATATATATAAATATAAATTATATATAAAATTTTATATTATTTATAAAATGGATAAGTTCACGGACATCTTGAGTGTTTTCACCCGAATGTGAAGTGCAAAATATTGATGGCTGCGTTCCATTTCCAACTTATAACTTACTGATTAATTATATTATTGATGTTTGCATTTAATGAAATTTAAATATATGTATCGGATACTTACATATACATTCAGTGTATATATATATATATATATATATATATATATATATATATATATATATATAATATATTATATATATATATATATATATATATATATTTTATATATGTGTGTGTGTGTGTATGTAGGGGGTGATGATGATGATGGTCATGTCTGTCTCTGTTTATGTTCGCTTATACACGACTAAACGGTTTGGCTAATCTGTACCAAATTCAGTATACACGTAAAAGGAAAACCAAGGAAGGCTTTATAAGTAACACACCCGCCCCTCCCAGTAAACTACTAGGTTGTGTTTCGGGGACCTTTGCCACGCAAAGCGCAGCGGACGTTCCATCTCAACGAAACCACTGCAAGAAACGTTAGTTTCATTCATCCCCTATATATATATATATATATATATATATATATATATATATATGGGATGCATTTCACAATTAAACACGTGAAATGAATGACTGAAGCAAACCCACAAGGAAAAGAAAAATTATTCCAAGGCCTTTCATGTATTCAGACGTACACCTCGTCAAGTGTACGTCAAATATACGAAAGACCTTGGAATCATTTTTCTTTTTCCTTATGGGTTTGCTTCATATATATATAATATATATATGTGTGTGTGTGTGTGTGTGTGTGTGTGTGTGTGTGTGTGTGTGAGATAGCGAGAGAGATAGAGAGACTTTAACTTTTATAATGTACTAACGAAATAAGGCAGCCCTAAAATAAATAATTGTTGGAGGCGTCAATTCATTAGCGAATTAGAACAAAAGTCAAAGTGAAAAAAATCCGATGGAATTAGCCGGACTTTAAATTCTGTCGTTCTTCCCTCTCTAATGTAAGAAGTCCATCGGGACGCATATTACTGATTCCTTTTTACAGAACGAGCCTTGTTCGAATTTTTTGAATTCAGGGAATTAACAAAAGCTGCTATAAGGGCAGTTTAGGGAAGGACCTTCTCTCTTAATTAGGGGTTTTAGGGGTCCTAGCACGTAAGAAGGTCAGAGGAAATGGGAAAGGCGAGTCACAGACAACGAAAGACTTTAAAAAAACTGGAATTAAGATTTTAGTGATACTTCTGCTTAAGTGTTATTTTTAGCACGATTTCGCCTCAGTTTTATGAGAGGATTGTACTATATATATATATATATCTATATATATATATATATATACACATCACTCACTAGGAATCGAACAAAGGCCCTCTGACTCGGAGACACGAGCTAGCGCTGACTATTCGGCTACGACAGGATAATAAAGGTTAATAACAACCTGGCGACATTTTATCACCCGAGGGAATCCCCCAACATTTTCTCGTCCAGAGGTACTTTTTGGTTCTTTATGTGCGATATGGGTTTCTATTTCCATCTAATGGTACCCTCGTGTTTGCCAGATAGATCTAAATTAAATGTTGAACATTGACTCGAGTGCCCGGGGGGGAGGGGTTAATAATGTAAAATTACTTCTGAACGCGAGAGCGTTGTGTTTCCCTCGGGTGATGAAATGTCGGCAAGTTGTTACTAACTTCTATCCTACCGTAACCAAATGATCAGCGCCGCTCATGTCTCCAAATTAGGAGGCCCGGGTTCGAATCATGGTAAGGGGTAAATTTTGCATATGAAAAATGTGTGGGTATGATTTTATATTTCCATATACACAGTATATATATATATATATATATATATTATATATATATATATATACAGAGAAAAGAAATAGAAGGAACGAAGAGAAGATAGTACGAGAGGAAACTGCGAAAAACGAACAGGAAAAGAAAACAGCAAAAGCAGAAATAATAGAAATAAAAGAAGCACCAACAGAGGAAACAGAAGCACAAAACCGAATCCAAAGTTTTCAAACAAAGGGCATTAGCAGCAATAGGAAAAAACAAGTAGACAATAAAGAAACCATACTGAAACCACCAAAAACAAAGGCCCCAAGTAAAAATGGGGAAGAAAATATATGTAAATACTATGTGAAAGGAATATGCAGATATAAGGGAGGAGAATGTATTTACGAACACCCTCCTGTGTGCAACTACTTCTACAATAATGGTCACTGCAAATTTGGTGGAAAATGCAAATTCTACCATCCGGACATTTGCGAGACCTACGCGACATATGGAACCTGCCAGTACGGGAGAAAATGCTATTACCATCATCTCCCGATAAGTTCAAAGAACAAAGGACAAGTCTCAGATGACAACAGAAGGAATGTGAGAAAAAAGAATATGTACCCAAATAGCAAACAAAACACACATAGCACACAAAAATTTTTCAACATCTCGGACACAATACGGCTGCTAAGTCTTATACAGCACATGCAGCTGACACAGCTGGGAACACTCGAGCCGGACCGCTACATGGCAAGACGCTACCAGAAGAAGTAGGCGGGAACGGATCCATCTCGGAGGACCACAAGGCTACAAAACACGCGATATCAAAGGACAATGAACTTAAAATGCACAAGGGGCAATGCAAAACAAAGAACATAAACATTGTCCTGGCAAATATTCAAGGAATAAAACCGAACAATTCACTAAACAAAGTTTGATACCTGAAAGGTGTTATGGACGAAACAATGGCGGACACCGCATGCCTCACAGAAACACATCTTAAAGACTGCCAAGGAAACTGCGATAACTGCGAACACTGTATCGATAAGAAAGAATTGCATATCGATGGATTCAACTTACTAAGAGCGGATAGAACAGGGAGACGTAAAGGTGGTTGTACTGTTTATATACATGAAAGGCATATGACAGAGACGGTAATAAGTAAATCCAACAGTTTCGTGGAAACCCTTGCAGTGAAAATGGAGAAACTAAATATGGTACTGATAGTCATCTCTAGACCTCCAAACTCTCCAAATGAAAAATTTCGGATGCCATTGAGGATATTAGAACCCTAATAAAGTCCGTAAACTCCCCATCCCCTAATATAATACTCTGTGGCGATTTTAATTTCCCATTTATAAAATACAAAAAGGTGGGTACACATATATTTATACAGCAAGATAAGGGGGGCACAAGAGAGGACCAGGAGCAAGGAAGAATCCTCATGGCTCTTACAAACGAGTTTATGCTGACACAGGAGATAACAGAAAATACCAGGAAAAATAACTGCCTAGATCTGGTATTCACAAATAACACGAACTTGATTGCGGATATAAAAATAACTCCATCTATTATCTCAGACCACAATATAATCGAGTTATCAACAAATATGGCGATAACTTTAAAAGACAATACACATACAGAAGGAAGAAGCAAATTTGGGGCTTTTAACTTAAACTGCAAGACCATAAATAGGGAAGAAATCAGATCATACCTGGCCCAAATAGATTGGAGAACAGTTTTCGAGAATAAAACAAATGAGGAAATGCTAACAACCTTGGAAGAAAAGACGCTGAGAATTTTGGAAAAATATGCTCCGAAAGCACAGCCAAAAGGAAAGAGGAACTGGCTAGAAAGGCAAAATAGAAGAATATTCCGCAAAAGAAAGAGAGTAGCGACGAAGTTAGCTAATTGTGGAGACAACAATGCCAGGAAAGAAATACAAGAAAAAAAACTGGAGAGAATCGATTGGGAAATAGAAACTCTGATCAAGGGCCATACAGAGAGGGAAAAGAAGGCGGTAGAAGCAATATATCCAAAATACTTCTACAGCTATGCGAAAAGGAAAACAAAAACGCGCGCTACTATCGGGCCCTTAAGGAAAGGAAATATTGAACTAACAGACGATCTAAAAGAAATATCTGAAACATTGAGAGCCCAGGATGAATCGGTATTCAGTACCCCAAAAAGTAACAAAGCGATACCTGACATAGATGCATTCTTCAAAGAGAAATTGCAAGGAGAATGTATAACAGACTTTGATTTTACCCCAGAAGATGTAGCGACAGCTATAGGACAAATGAAATCACATTCAGCTGCAGGTCCGGACAAATGGAACGCACTATTAATTAAAAACTGTAAAAATGAAATAGCAACACCTTATACTGGATATGGAGAAGATCCTAGACACTGGGGAAATACCGAGCATCTTGAAAAGGGCAAACATCGTCCCTATATATAAAGGAGGAGATAGATCTCAAGCAAAGAACTATAGACCAGTGTCCTTGACGTCCCACTTCACCAAAAGTTTTGAAAGAATAGTCAGAGAGAAAATCTGTGACTTCTTGGAGACATTGGAAAGATTTAACGAAAATCAACTCAGATTCCGATCAGGGAGATCATGCCTATCACAACTTATAGAGCATTATAACAATATCCTAGATGCACTTGATGGCAATAAAAACTATGTCATATACATGGATTTTGCTAAAGCTTTCGACAAATGCGATCATGGTATAATAGCACATAAAAGGAAACATACGGGAATAACAGGCAAAGTGGGAAAATGGATCTACGACTTCCTCAGAAATCGACTACAGGTGGTCAAAATTCAAGGTGTATCATCATCAGAATCAGAAGTACGCAGCTCAGTACCACAAGGTGCAGTGCTGGCCCCACTCCTGTTCATTATTATGCTAACAGACATAGACAGTGGAGTAAACAGCAACAGTATAGTAACATCATTTGCGGACGATACAAAGATCAGCAGAAAAATCAGCGATGCAAACGAAGTAGAGGCCTTGCAGAGAGACACAAACAAAATATTCAAATGGTTAGAAGACAACAATATGACATTTAACACTGAGAAATTTCAGCTCTTGAGATATGGTAGAAATGAGAAACTTAAAAAGACTGCATATTATGCTCCAGATAGACAAGAAATTCAGAGAAGCACGAAAGCGGTCGACTTGGGGGTAATAATGACCGATGATGCCAAATTCGAGACACAAAATCAGATAGCAATAAACAAAGCAAAAAGAGTCGCGGGACAGGTACTAAGAACGTTCAAAAGGAGGGACAAGACAGTAATGATTCCCCTGCTGAGAACACTGATCATACCAAAACTTGAATACTGCTCAGTTTTGACGTCCCCATATAAAAAGGAAGAAATTAATAAACTAGAAGAAACGCAGAGACATTTCACAGCCAAGATTGATGGTTGCAAAGAACTCAACTGCTGGGAAAGACTACGCAAACTAATCTGTACTCCCTGGAAAAAGAGAGAGGTATACCATAATCTATAATACATATGGAAAATTATCGAAAAACTGGTACCAAACCTCAAACAAAACCCAATTACCATCCAGACAACGATGGAAAATAGGAAAGGCAGAATGTGTAGTGTTCCCAAATTAAAGGCCCGACAAGGGACCTCCTCAACTCTGAAGGAAAATAGCTTGGTTGTCAGGGGGCCAAGAATTTTCAACCAGCTTCCAAAGGACCTCAGAAACACTACAGGGGTCAAAGTTGAAGTCTTCAAGAGAAGACTAGATGCCAGGGTTCCTGGCTATGTACGATGGAGAGCGCAAGAGAGCAACTCGCTCCTCCACTAAGCCAGGACTAGAGGCGGGGCCACCAGCTTGACCTTCGTGTGAAGAAAGACCGACGCACGGAACCCAAACAAGGTTAGCAAGGTTATACATGTGTGTATATATATATATATATATATATATATATATATATATATATATAATATATATAAATGACTATGAAAACATTTATGTTAACATTTATGATATACATTACAGACTCCAATTACAGTTCAAGATAATTATTGTAAGGACATAAAAAGGACGAGTCTAAATGGCGGTACTCATCGTTAACCCAGTGATAAAAATATTTTGCGTAATGTTATGTAGGTCACAGATCGCGGATTTATACATTGCAGCGGTGATGTTTACGATTTTTAAAGGATTACATGAGGTCGGGTAACAAATAACTGATTTTAGTATTCCTAAAGAAATTTTGATTTTGCGCTAATAACTGCATTTTACAGTTTTATTTCATGGCTATCTTATCACCCTTTACCCCGCATATTTATGTGGTTTTATGTCCGTTATGTTGTGAGTAAAGAATTTTTAAAGAGAAAAAGAAAAAAAAAAAAAAAAAATCAAAAAAAGACATTGATGTCAAGGACAAATTGAAGCGTCCGAGGAAAAATTTGTCTTTCGCTGACGAGTCGATTTGAGAATCAAGTCACGAAATTTCGGCCAAAAATTGCAACGGTGTTTTTGAATTCCGTTCCATGAAATACATCACGACGAAGGTGCCATCATTGCGTGCCAACGCAGGAGGAGAAGAAGATTTAGAGCCACTTCATTTTACTGACGTGGTTCACGGTGATCATAATGATTAACGGGTCATAATTACGCGAACTCTGTTATAATGTTAATAAAAGCGTTTATGCGACACAAATGTAGCGTCGATATTAAAATTAAAACGGAATTTTAATCCGTTTGGTGAATCAATTCCAATTCGGGAATTTTTTCTTCATTCGTCTGTTTTTTTTTTTAGGGAAAGGAAAAATTGTATCGAGTAAAATTTGTTTAGAAAACTAAAACAAACAAACTTATTTTGACTCCAAATCTCACGAAAATTTTAATGCGATATAACGTTTTTATTCCAAAGCTCAAAAGCTCGAAAGCAAAAGGGAGAGAGAGAGAGAGAGAGAGAGAGAGAGAGAGAGAGAGAGAGAGGGAGATAACTAGTTATGTCATGCTTAAGAAAGAAAAGAAAAAGAAAAATCTAAATTATTTTATGTAATTCATCATGTATAATGTAATTGTTGCTCTCTACATATGTACTCGAGTACATATTGTGAACGTAAGTAACCACTAACTCGAAATTAATTAACGTTGAAAGTATAACTATTAAAATGAACAAGAAGCGTTGTAGTCCTGAGTTTATTTATAATAATAATAACTCGCTCGACATACTGCAGATGAAAACTGTTGTTCTTATTTTACGGTTAAAGAAGGGATATATTTACAGATGGATTCAACTCAATACAAAAGCTGAAACTTTAATTAAAACACTTCAATAATAGATACATCAGATATTATTGTTAGGAGATTATTTTAAAAGGTGAATAGATAAACGCTTAATGACTAATATTATGGATTGATATAGCATTGGCTTCTGCATAGCAATTAACTACTTTACGTATTGCCTTTTTAGAATTATATTTTGATCCCTATTCATTAATATATGATAGCTCAATATAGTTTATACTATAAGGTAATGTGGTTCCGCCATAAGAGAATTATTTATTGTATACAAATTCCTAAAGAGATAAGGAAAGTTTGGCGAGACGTTTTGACTCACGAGCAATGTAGGTTATAATCGACTTTTTAATTCTGAATATAAATATTCAAGTAATAAAACACGCATTTGTGATAAAGGATAGGAAAATATTTAACTCAAAGAGTTAGTGTTATACGATAATTAACACCATGCATAGAGAAAAGTTAAAATATAACAATTGAGTTCTAGATTCTTTGATAATGCATTATTATTTTATATTTAATGACTTTTAGAGAATTTTCTACAAATAAATTCTCAATATGCCATACTATATATAATTAACAGACAATAAAAATACAGGCCTATATGATTAGAAGTTTCAGAGAGAGAGAGAGAGAGAGAGAGAGAGAGAGAGAGAGAGAGAGAGAGAGAGAGAGAGAGAGCAACCAAATGGTTTACTCTTTGCTAACCAAACCAAATAAATAATTAATTCAACATTTCATTGATTTTACTCACCAAGTATTGGTTGATTGGTTGTCAAATAGTTACCAATTAATTCTCTTTGTGTAACTACTCTCATTTATTTATGTAATTTAGCTAAAGCATTCTCCATAAACATTGCTAAAAGGGTTACTAACAAGTAAGTGTTTTTTACCCCAATTTAGTGAAATCCACGAATTTACAGATAAAATCCAAAGCATTCATTTTTATATGAGAAATATTAATTAATGAACATGTAATACGTACGATCGTAAATTCGTATGATTACCTAAACACCCGCAGTCATTATATTAACTCTTTAAATTAATGAATTGTTTGCATCAAAACAGTAAAATAACTTGTAAAATACTACGTAATACCAAACCAAAACAGTAAAATTTACTTCACCATAGTTGATATCCTGCCAACTGCTCAAATCTATAAAATTTTATTACTTTTGAGTGAATTTTCCCTGCAATTTTTTTTTAAAGATTTGAAATTGCACTGTATAAATTGTATTGTTGTTACTCTAAATTGTAATTACTGTAAATTACTGTAAATTATTACTGTAAATTAAGAGCAGCAAGTACATTTTATTTCCATATGACATTGTAGGAAGGAAACGCAAATAATAAAGCGAATCTTCTTCCTGCATGACACGTCATACTATTTTGATGAAAATGAATGAAAATGAAAATGAAAAAATGAAAATGAAAATGAAAATGAGAATGAAAAATGAAAATGAAAGAATGAAAATAAAAATGAAAATGAAAATAAAAAATGAAAATGAAAATGAGAATGAAAAAATTAAAATGAAAGAATGAAAATGAAAAAATGAAAATGAAAAATGAAAATGAAAATGAGAATGAAAAAATTAAAATGAAAGAATGAAAATGAAAAAATGAAAATGAAAATGAAAAATGAAAATGAAAATGAGAATGAAAAAATGAAAATGAAAATGGAAATGAAAAATTTAAAATGAAAATGGAAATGAAAAATGAAAATGAAAATGAATCTGAAGTAAATCAAAATAACGTTTCTTGAAGTGGTTTTCTTGAAATGTTCTTTCTAGGGATTTTCTTGCGAGACAGTATTACATTACAGTATTACAAATATTACAAAATATTATATAAATATTATATAAAATATAAATATTATATATTATATAAATATTATATAAAAAATTACATTTTTTATATAATACAGTATTTACGACGATTAACTGATGTTTCTTTTATTCTTTTAAGAATTGATCAGTTTGTCACCTTTAATATCTCATCCTTTTATGAACTCTTCATGTATTATTTCCTTCATACTTCTAATTGCAGAAGAATAAACGTTTTTGTCATTTGAGGTTATTTATTACTCAGAGAAACTAAAACATATTTACATATACGAATTCTACGGCATCGGTAGTACAAAGATCATCAAAAATATAAAATCGAAAATTTGGCATATTAGGGTTCAGCGTTTTCGCAACAAAGAGTGAGAGACAGTTGGATTAAAACCTTGGTCATGTAAATAGGACAGTTCATACTGTACTAACTTCGTAAATTTTCATTACATAAACGAAAAGATAATCATAGACAAGGAGAGCCATCATTGGCTACAAAACGTTTTTGGTTTTCATGTGAGGTTCAGTTCCTTCATTAGGTTTTTAGACCTTGCTATTATATCAGTTTCTTCCATTTGTCGGAAATGAATGATGATGGTGGTGAGTCAGTAATAGCTTCGCTGCCTCTACAGCCGGAGTGTATACCGCTTACTTGCAGGTTCTTCTCTCTAGCTTGAAGTTGATGCCAAATCTGACAGTGTTCACAAACAATTTGATGTCTTCGTCTTGGCGTCCATTTCCCTCGATGCGTTCAGAGAAAATATAGTTTAATTTTTTGTGAAAGCATAAGGACGAGATGTTATCCCAAACAGTTTATTTAACTGGATAATGCATTTCACACAAAAATTGATTAACAGGGCAAAGTTATAATGAAATTTGAAGTTTTGTCACTAGTCACTACACTTGTCTTAGAGGGTTTTAAAAGAAGTTTCTCTCAAAGTGCTAAGCGCCCGACTGCCCTTGGGGCATGTCTGGCGCTCCCTTCTCTGCGCGTCAACTCCCCTGGTGCCACGTTTACAGGAGATTATTAAAGTTACAAAATTTTAGTCTAATAATGATGTTACCAAATAAATTATAAATTTTGGTTTTATGATTAACTTTTTTATGTGACTGATCTTAGTTGAAGGGAAACATACAAAATTTAGGTGTCTTCCTTTTAAGTTTATAAATTTGGCAACACTAGAGAGAGTCGTTAGGCTTATCAAAAAGGTTGCCAGATATCTACTGCAGGATTCAAGACAAATTTATAAAATATTGAAGATTAAAAGACCAATACCTTATAATTTATAAACATAGAATAATATATTTAAATTTCGACAAAAAATTATTTCCTGTGGAAAACTATTTCCACACATGCTCTTTGCATAAATTCAACTGCAGTTGGCATGTTCCTCGGCAAACAGCCTCCTTATAGCCACCATTGTATAGCAAGGGCTAAGGACATGATACACATTCCTTTGCTAATCTAGGGGTTTGTTCTTTTCTCGGACAAGTGTTCGTAATCATTTCATGTTGAATAGGAGCTTATGCTAATCAGTCAAGTCAGTAATCCTGTTTGCATCTCATGCACTTTCAACATGGTGGTTTTTGGGTAACAGTATGAGCTGGATTTAGAATGCACGAAAGGACTAACCTAGAATAGTGTTAATTCTGTTAACTACACAACCACTCTTGAGGGTCACCTCCCCACATTATTCAAACAGGATGTTATGTAGTCAAGTAAATATATGTTGCATGAAAAAGGATCGCGCCACATCTTTAATCTACTGCATTACCTAAAAATCCTGACATGATTCCTTCAAACGTGTTTAAGAGCAACTTGATCGTTAGCTCCAGGAATTGAGACCCCCTCCCACATCTGCGGCAGATCTAAATGAAACTGGGAGTGAATTTTGGAAAACTCTTGACCACACTATAAAAATAAATAAATTAATTGTCTTTCGCTAAAATGTTCTTGCCGTTTATGAGGCCCGTGCAAATGTTACCTAATACTATATAATTTTTTACAGACCTTAACAGACACACACACACACACACACACACACATATATATAATATATATATATACTGTATATATGTGTGTGTGTGTGTGTGTGTGTGTTAAACTGAAATATATTTCAGAGAATTCATCAATATAATTTCGAAATACCATTTTCAAAATTAAAGACATAAACTAAAATAAAATAAAGTTAGTTTATATTCGATACCCTTCCAAAAACAAATTCTCAATGAAAATTTAAATTTTCATCATTCATGAAAAGTAATTTTCATAATCAGTTTTATTTAGTTTATTAAACATAACATTATAGAATGTATACAATCGTTATAATACATAATTTTTTACTGATAATAAACGATAAGAGAGATACGTGTATTTGGGATATAAATTTATGGGACTCGATAGAAACCTTTGACAAAATTGGAAAAGTCTTTCCTGTCGAAAAAAAAAAAAAAAACTGTATAAGGGTTCGGAACGCTGAGTCATCATTCCGAGTAATGTCGATCCTAATTGAAAGAGAATGTTTATACTTCTTACATGGGAAGACAATCAGAGGCTCTCATCCGGTCTCCAGCACTAGGCTTCCGGTGTCTAATTTATTAACGAAATGTTTTCCGCCAAAGTTAGGCCGTATTTCGTTTGTTTTTGTATGTTTTGTCGGATATACGATAACTGTCGGACTTCCTCGAAGTGTTCAGACGGTGAAATGTTTGTTCGGGAGCCGTGTTTTATTTGGGACTTCAAACATAGGCGGAGAAGTCCACAATTCAGTGAAGGAAGAAAACATTTAAGTCGTTACGCGAATTTATGATAGTTAGAATTTCATCGTCTGTGGTGATGGTCTGTTAGATGTGGGCAGTGGAAGGTAGAGGCAGAAATAGATCGGTTTTTCTCTTATTAAACAAAAAAAACGAATTTTTATAGTCATTTAATTTAACTTTGTGACGGCCGGAATGACGTCAATAACTTACGGGTGGTAAACAAAGTTAATGAAGTTATTTCAAATAGCCAAAAACTACGTGTGTATATATATTGCTGCCTTAAACTTTAAGTCAGGTTGTTTTTGTGAAGTTAACTTGGTCTAACAACTTTACTGGATGTTTCAAGATATATTTTAAATGTAATTTAAGGTTAGATACTTCTAAGTTAAAAGAAATAAATGAATATAGAATTCAACTTATAGGACATTCTTTGCTGTTGTTCACTAGGGAAAATTCTTGTCTTTGTTCCATTTATACTTTTGAATATGGCATATACAGTATTCATATATAATGAAAAAACCTCTCTCTCTCTCTCTCTCTCTCTCTCTCTCTCTCTCTCTCTCTTTGAGTGTGTGTGTGTGTGTGTGTGTGTGTGGTGTGTGTGTGTGTGTAAAATAATACTATTTTCCAGAAACTTACCGTACACATGCATTACATTAATAAATAACCTCTCATTTCTACCCACTGGAATGGTGAAGCTTAAAATCTTGAAAAGTAAAATGATTATTTTGAAGAATGATTTCATATCAAATAATAAATATTTATATAAATATTCCAAGCCTCAAATATAAAAAGACAAATTTTGGTCTATTAATAAATAACTGAGTCCTATATTTGGCTCCAAACAAAATACTTTCTCTTTTTTACCTTTAACGGAAGATCAATAAAGCGAGGATGAACGCCAATCAAAAATTATATTGATCCGTGGTACGAATAAATGGAGTCTCCATTGATTCAATCTACTTTATTAATTCTCACTCATCCATCTCGGGGTGGTCACCAGAAATTAAATACACACACACACACACACACACACCACAAGCGCGCACACACACCCACACGCACACACACACACACACACACACACACACACACACATATATACATAATATTACTCCAGTAAGTCGGAATAATTTGAAAGAAATGTTGGCCCTCTCCAAGTTATTGGGTTCCGGTTTCTGAAGTTTAAAAAAAAAGAAAGTTACAAGTATTTTTAAAAACTTTAAATTATTCTGAAACCCTAAAGACCAACTGGGTGTACTCACCAAATATTGCTTCAAGGTGGAAAAGAAAAAGTAGAGGGTTTAAGGGGCTGATGAGGGAGGAAAGGCACTTAAAGTTAATGAAAAGAGCAGTTAGAATTACTGAATGGTAAAAGTGCGCGTCAAGAGAGTCGCACAATTCTCATTCAAGACGAAAATTATCCGGTTTTTTCGGATAAATGGAACAACTTCCGACCTTTCAAAACTGTCCCATTTAATGGAGTTTCCGATTTAATGGAGTCCGCCGTACTAGAGAGTCTCTCTCTCTCTCTCTCCTCTCTCTCCTCTCTCTCTCTCTCTCTCTCTATTTACTGTTAGTAGAATGAAAACAGCTAAAGCGGTTCGATTCTGTACAAGAAGTATCCTCTGTAATTTAAAAGAAAAGAGGAAAGCTACATTTGCAGTGATTAAAAAAACTTTTCACAGAATCACATTATCTACCTTCGATATACATTCTAAATATACTTCGATATACCTATTAAATCTACTTCTAAAATACCTTACATTTACATTTTTATTTTCAGTTTTAAAATAGACAAAGCTGACACTTCTCAGTTTTAAGGTAGACAGAACTGACCCTTCTCAGTTTTAAGGTAGACAAAGCTGACACTTCTCAGTTTTAAGGTAGACAAAGATGACACTGCTTAGTTTTAAGGTAGACAAAGCTGACTCTTCTCAGTTTTAAGGTAGACAAAGCTGACACTTCTTATTTTTAAGGTAGAGACAGAACTGACTCCTCTCAGTTTTAAGGTAGACAAAGCTGACACCTCTCAGTTTTAAGGTAGACAAAGATGACACTTCTTAGTTTTAAGGTAGACAAAGCTGACTCTTCTCAGTTTTAAAGTAGACAAAGCTGACGCTTCTCAGTTTTGGTGTGTACTTATTTTGCAGTATATTAGTATGGAATGTTTGACAACCGAATTAAACAGACTACAAAGTTTTAAAAAAATGTTACAACTCCGAAAGTACGAACAAAATACGTCCAACTCATCCATACAACATACAAAACTTAAAATTGGCTTAGACTGCAGAGGTGTGGCGTACAAAGTGCCAATTAGCTTTCTAAAAGGGGTAAGTGGCACTTACTGGAAGTTGGCACTAATTGGTGCCACGTTGGAAAGGGGAGAAGGAAGGCTAGAACAACATCTACATGGTTCGCTCATTCGAAGCAAAAGATAAATGCTTTCATAACGTCTCCATCTTTAATTAAATTCATCCATATCCGAGCGTGCAATTAAGACCCGAACGCCTAATATGTAAATAGGCATTACAGCCTATTAAGGTGCGCGGCGCCGGCCGATAACAGTGGCTCGGCGTCCTTTCTACTTCTTTCATGTATTTCAGTTCGCTTTAATATAAAAACCAATATAAATATTTAAATGATTACAGCTTTACCTTCCGTGTACATGAAACAGGATCATTCTTAATTCCTGATTCCCATTATTTTAATATCCTTGATTTTAAATCATCCTAAAAGCGCTTAAGCAATTATTTTCATTTGCAATTTAGTTACTTTGTGCTTCCTTATTGCTACTTAAGTATATATATATATATATATATATATATATATATATATATATATATATATATGGTTTATACATAATTGCAGAACGACTTCATGTAATGTAAACAAGGAACGTATCACGTTACTTATATTAAATATAGCTTCAACGTTCAAATGTATCACCTGCAATATAATTGCATGGTAGATACTATACTTCGTTTCTCCCTTTGATCTTGCATTTGGTACGAGTTCTGATTTGAATATAAATTTATTGAATTCTCTTGATAAGAGAACTCCATTTTTATTGCCTTTGCGATGCACATAACAAATTAAATTATTAAGCACAAATTAATGTTATAATTAATTAGAAATATATATATATATAGGGTGGCGCAAAAGTCGCGCATCATAGGAATTTTCAGTGTTGATTATAATATATTATTTTTTTCTTTTAGATAGGGAATGGCTGCGAAATTAACAATAGACGAGAGGGAGAGCTTGGTTTTAATGTATGGAATACCAGGTACAACAAATTGATGAATCGGTACAGAATTAAAATTCTGTACCGATTCTGTACCGTTTCTGTACCGATTTATCTTTTTTAAAGATATAAAAGAGTAGATAATTAACTTACCTTTTTTAATAGCATCCTTGATGGTGGTGGTGATGTGGTGGTGTGCCGACAGTACACACAAGTACCATCATAAGATAATAACTGGTTACGGTAAATTTTCTTATGAATTAAGGACTTATAATAGTCTCAGTCTAATGATTACAAGTAATAGTATCATAATAGTCTTAGACTAGTAATTATAATTGCAATATAGACCGATTCATCGATTTGTAGTACCTGGTATTCCATAGATTAAAAAGAAGCTCACCCTCTCGTCTATTGTTAATTTCGCAGCCATCCCCTACCTAAAAGAAAAAAATAATATATTATAATCAACACTGAAAATTCCTATGATACGCGACTTTTGCGCCACCCTGTATAGACAGTATATGTGTATATATATATGACTTATTTTTTTGAAGGCTAAAATTTTATTTTAAGCAATCCGAATTATTTTCAGTGAAAATAGTAAAAGTCTATATTGCAATTATTAGTCTAAGACTATTACTATTACTCAATCTATTACTATTACTATTACTCGCAATCATTATAAGACTATTATAAGTTTTTAATTCATAAGAAAATTTACCGTAGCCAGTTATATCTTATGATGGTACTAGTGTGTACTGTCAGCACACCACCACCATCAGGGATGCTATTAAAAAAGATAAGTTAATTACCTACTTTTTTATATCTTTAAAAGAGTTTACAACGTTCACTCTGGGTTACCGTGATACATGTTAACCGAGTTAGTCGAGTGACACACCTAAAGTATACTTGCAAAAAACAAAGTTTTAACTCTGTCATAGAAAAAAAAAAAGCCGACCGCTGTGAATTATGGTAAAAAATTACTGTATATGTAAGCAAATGAGAGAGAAATACTGATTTTGCAAACAGTATAGAGACCATACAAATTATTATATTAATTTTTTTTTGTTATGGCTGCGTTGTCACGCGAAGAACGGAACCAGCAAAGGAGTAACCAAGTTCTCTTGTTCATGCTGGCCCTTCTCTGCTCACCTGTCGACTTTGGAGTCAGTCGAAAATGTGTACTTTTTGCTTCCGACATTGGACTCTGTAGGATTCTTGTTTGCATCTGTTATCTCGATAGGATAGTCTAGTCTAGTCCTTTACCCGAACGACTTAATTAAGATAAAATCGTCAGCATATGCTAAGCTATTTAATCTTATATATCTTATTGAATAACCCAATTTGGTTTCATTAGAGAAACCATGTCTATCTTTATATATATATATACTGTATATATATATAGTATATACAGGGTGATTCAAAAGTCAGGTTACATAGGGAAATATTGTATTATGTAATGATACAGGGGAATAGTCACATCACATGTTCGATATGGCCACCGTTAACGGCAATGCACTTGTGCAGCCAGCTAGGAATATCACATCAATGCGCTCCTCCTTCGATAACATCTCATAACTCACTTACCTGCAAAGAAACAGAAAAGCCCTATGTAACCTGACTTTTGAATCACCCTGTGTGTATATGTATATATATGCAGTGGCGCTCATAAGTATTTGTACAGAGAAATAGTTCAGTTATATTCGCCCGTATCTTTTGTACCATGCATAGAATAGGTATGAAAAGTTTACTTTTCGTTTGGAAAAATTTAACAAATAAAAAAGTTACTTCAACCCCAACATAAAATGTAAAACATCAAAGAATTTGAGGAAAATAAAAAAAAGTTGAACTGCAAAAGTTTTCGTACATTTATATAGAAAATTATCTAATACTTTGTGTGACCACCTTTGGCTTGAAGAATTTAAAATTGTTATCAGTGACTGTTGGCAATTCTGAATTCTAGAATTTTCTCTGTGAATCTTCATGCAAGACGAATAACTGTACAGTGTACAGTTCATTAGTAAGCAATGGGTCGCCGTGGTAAAGAGCTGTCTACCGATCTCATGAGATCTGTTATTGTTGCACACGAGCCTGGAAAGAGGTATAAGAAGGTAGGAGAAGAGCTTCGAATTCCATTTACGACGGTTGCTGCCACTATAAAGAAATGGAAAGGCTTTGGAACATTCAAAAATGTACCAAGGTGTGGACGACCTTGCAATATTTCAGAACATACAGCTAGAGGGATTGGAAGAATGGCTGCTATGAATCCACAGAGTGACTGCAGGTCATATTTGCCAACATTAAGACTGTTTAAGATCGATGCCCATCCCTCTACTGTAGTAGAACATTGAGAAAGCACGGTCTGCATGGAAGGGTTGCATGAAGAAAACCTCTGCTACGAAAAGCGAACAAAGAAGCTCGTTTAAAGTACACTAAGAATCATCAAAATGATAGATTTGATTCTGGAAGTCTGTGAGGAGTTACAGTCCCGAGAGGTATTTTCTATTTTTATTAAAAATGTAATTTAACGTGGGAAATCTTATTCAATGAGGAAAAGGAATTGATCGATTTAAGAATATCACCTTCTGAGATTCCCACTTTATGATTTGTCACTTTTGGAAGAAAAGACCGAAATAGGAATGATCGAGATTGGGAAGAAACTTGGGTAGAAATAAATGTTCGTCTTTTATAAGGTCAAACCACAGCATAATATTATTCTCATATTATTAACGTGGTCATTTTTCATCCTAACATTATTATTATTATTATTATTATTATTATTATATTATTATTCAAATCTAAACTAAATTTTTAAGTATTTATTGAAGGTAAATTGATTACAAGATATAATCTAAACGGGGATCAAACCTTGATAAAATTAATTATTATAGATATTATTTAACTAGAAATAAATAATTATGTTTTGCAATATTGCTTTTATACTTTATTTACTCTAACATTATAGACGGAAATAAACGCAATACCATTTCAGTTATTCAAACAATTTGCTGACCTATAAAGGGAACGTTTAAAACTGTAAATATTATGAATTCTTGATCCATTTACTGAGCTAATATGAATAGAATTGCGATTTGAACCGGTGCATTTGCGTTACCTCGGCAAGGAAGTAAAAACTTAAAGCGCATCTCGCTCCTGATGAATCATGCACCAGAACTTATAAAACTAGGAGGGCTTTTAATGCAAACTAAGGGCTATGGATTGAACTATCCACTGGAATATAATTCAAAATATTGTTGCTTCCATCAGTTTTGAGCTGCGTACGGAAGTCTCGTTAGTACATCGGCCGTATATGTATTTGGCAATGCGTGGGTTATAGGTAAAAATACCAGAGGGTAAAAATTGTCATAGGTAAAATGCCATATTATACATAGTATATAGTATTAACACAAACACTATATTAGTATTAATATTAATTAACCTAACTTATGGCATTTTTACCGTGTGCCATGTTGAACTTACAGTATTTTTACTGTTGGCATTTTTACCGCAGCACACGAATGCATGATGCCGCCAGCTGCTCGTACCCCGAATGGGTGCTTTGTAAAACTGGTGAAGCCATTACTTTCTGTCAAAAGACTTAATTTGTGAACAGGGTGTTTTTAATGGGTATGCATTTGGATTCGAGCAATACTGCATGAATTCAGAATTCCAGTGAATTAAAACATTCAGAGTTTCGGTTCTGACTTATTCGAGTATAGGATTAATTAGCATCTCTCGTAATATTTTCCATAACACTGTAATTTTAGCCTCAATTTATATCATACCTTTTCAATTTTCTATAATTCATAATTATTAAAAAGGATGTAATGTGTATGATGTAAAAGTTGATTAAACTCTGTATGAAAAATAAATTGCATTGAATAACCTTTATTGAGTAAAGTAAATGCAATTTTACAAGTTCACAATTTTTGTTTTTACAATAATTTTAACGTAAATAATTATGAAATTGGGCTATTTATTTAATTTAATTTGGATCTTAAGCTTAAGGCTTTACTGGGCTCTAAATATGTCAGATCGTTAAAGAGAAAGACTTACAGTTCAGCATCAGGAGAGGATTACTTCTAGGTTGGCAATAACCCAGTGGTTATTGAAAAACCCAACCCACCTCGGTTTAGAAAAGTTATACTGATTAACTGAGGAAGGAAAACTTTCTAAAATGCTTTTCCTTTGAGAATTTATAACTGAATGTATATTATTTACCATGCCTTCATTTACTATTTTCAATAAAATTTCAATTGAAAGGTTAGGTTCAAACGTTCAGTGTGTTTTGTTCTGGTCTTTGTGTAGTAATGTCTAATTAAGAATTAAATGTTTGTTTATAAATTTAATAATGTTCAATTAAGTTTTATTAAATAAGAAATAAAAAATAGTTGTATTAAAATTATAAAATACGAGTTGGCAACATAAGAATCGGCCCAAGCGGGACGAGAGAGAGAAATGCCCAAAAAAGGGCAGTCATCGGATGGCCTTGGGTTTAAGAAGGTGTCTTTTGGTGTTAAGATGTTTTGTGTGAATTTAGAATATTATTTCGTGTCTCTCTCCCACTTAGAATGTTAACGTTAATTTCCCCCTCGCATTACCCCGTTTATCTAAAGCGTTTCGGCATAAATAAAAGTTAGTAAAATGTTAATACGCGTATAAATTAACCCCCCCGGTCTCCCTTGCATTGTTTGAATGATAACGGCTTTCCACTCGGTCATGCTGCCCGTATTTATAAAGTACAGCGAAAGCGAGTGAAACGAGTGTAAAGAGAACGAAGAAGTATAAAGAGAAAATGAATAAAAAGTAAAGTAAATAGTGAATAATAATAATGAAGGAATGGGCCCTTAAAGAAATTAACTACTACATTTGTGACTATACATGATAATAATAATGATAATGATAATGATAAGCTTTATTGGAAGGATAAACATAACTATATATATATATATATATATATATATATATATATACAGAGAGAGAGAGAGAGAGAGAGAGAGAGAGAGAGAGAGAGAGAGAGAGAGAGAGAGAGGGGGGGGGATCGACCGCAGGTCGTTCCTGAACCGTCGTTCGAACCTACACAAGGTAAGTAATATAATATATATATATAATATATATTATATATATATATATATATATATATATATATATATATATATTGTATGGTATTTCACAGAAGTAATTTTATCCGATGATACGTCTCACTGACAGTACAAAAGCTGTTGCTTGTTATCTTGCCCTTGGTGCACTTTTCAAAAGTCACTCGTAGAGTGTTTAGTCTTCAAAAATGATGAAAGTGATTGAACAAGTTTGCTCACATATTTCAGTTTATTTCTATATAATATATATATATATGTATATGATATATATATTTAATCATCGATGCATTCATAGTTTAAGTGGAAGTATAAAGAGTTAAACATCTCTTTACATAAAGTACTATTCCGCCCATACACCTATGTCATGGTACGAGCGGCTCGCAGCAGCATTATCAAGCAAATAGGGGGTCATAGTGCTGACGAGGCTTTCGTACGTGGTTCATCACCACTGAAAGCAACAATACTCTGTGTTAGTCTAGTCCAAAGAACACCCATATTTGTATTTCACTGATTGCAATTTTCGTTAGTTTGTATTGCAGAACCTCCAGTTGTCCTGTATCAATCACAGTCACATTCGACCCTTAGGCTTGCTTTACACAAACTGGACTAAAAAACACACACGCAAACACACCCACCCACCCGCGCCCATAGGGGCGCTACTCACAGAGAAGTTGCTACCGAATTCAATAGAAATCATCCTGATAAGCATCCAGTAACACATGCGACTGTTGGCAAGTTGTTTAAACGTTTCAAAGAAACAGGAAGTGTACATGATCGACGGCGTTCTGGTCGTCCAAAAACTGCAACTGATGAAAATACCTCTGCAATGGTATGTGAAACTTTAACGAATAGTCCAGTAAAGTCAACAAGAAGATTATCAAATGAAACACGCATCTCGAGAACGTCAATTCGAAGAATTATTAAAAATCATAAATTCCATCCCTAAGTGTCTCGATGTCAGAGGCCGCCAATTTGAGCATTTGTTATAATTTGTTGTTTATACTGGAGTACGAACCACTGTACAGTATCACGGATACGCATTTACGAGTTAAAGTTGATATTCATTTTAAGTATTTACCATTTGTTGTAATTTATGTATTAAAATAAATATTTTCCTATGGATCCAGACTTTCGGCCCACCCTGTATATAATTCTCTATTCAGAAAACGATTCTTAATTGGAACAGATTATATTGTCTTGTCTTACAGTTACGGAGCAAAAAATAATTTCTTTCAAACTTTATTTTTAAAGTGAAATGAGTAGCAGTAATATAACGGTTTATAGCTGAACCAAAACCTTGTGCAGCGTGGACGGAGCTTTTAATGCTACTTAATATCCAAATAAAATCCATTGAAACGAACGCTCCAGCCCTTTTTATATGTCGCTAAGGGGGCTGTCTTTAACGTGAATTTAGGCTCCTCGAGGGTGGAGTTATTTAAGAAAAATATGATAACTGAGAATTGACTATTTCTGGTGACGGAATAGAAGTGATTTAGTTGTCCAACTTTTAAGAAGGTTCGACTCATTTCGACAAATGTGAAGAACACTTAAATTTGACAATCTTACATTTTTACCTAAAATCATAAATACTTTTGGTCCTAATCAAAAACGGTATTGACAAGTTACATTTCTGAAGTATAAAATTGTGAAATTGAAGTTATGAATTGAGGAAAATTAGGCATTTTGTTATACTTCATTCTTGCAATAGCCTACATGTTGAAATAATTTAAACTGTTCTTCACTGTCTTTTTCTCTATAGGTAAACTTTATCAGATTCAAAGTGACTTTTCTTACTTCGTTTACCTCCTCTTCCATAAAGAACTTATTTCTTTGAATTTAGTGTCGCATTTGGTTATCATTTAGAAAGCTGATACCAAAGAATAGCCATTTGATAAAGAAAAACTATTCATATGACATCATATCTTTCATAACGCATTTCCAGTTTTCTCAGTGAATTTCCAAAATGGCACTAAACTTGAGTGGCACTGCAGGCAAGGACTATAGTGGAAATTTTTGGCCAACATATTGAACAAGAGTATTTTCAGTTAAAACACTCATCGCAAGAGTTTTATGGGAAAAACTAACATCGTGCGCTAGAAAATTTAAGCAGATTGTGCAACTTGGGTCGAGTGCAAAAGTAAAAATTTTATTGCGCGCTTCTTCCGACTCTTAGTTTTGCTGGTTTGAAAGAAGAGGGATATTAACTTTGGTGGTTGCGAGGTAGATATATATATATATATATATATGTATTTCTTGGCAAATACTTATTCTGGTTGACGAGTGAAACGTCACTGTATTTTCACAAATATATATAGACCTATATATATTGAGATCAACCTCGCTAATAAAACCACAAGGTAAACAGATGCGGAGAGCACTAAATGAGGGCTTAACCTTCAACCTCAGCGCTCCTGCAGTGACTGGCTACGCTTGGATCTCTAACAGACACCTAGTCTACCAGCCCCTATCGGCACCCTGTTACAGCGTGGTCTTTCTAGCGAGGTAAATCCAATAATTTAAACACAACACGGTAATCTCTGTATGGTAGTTGGGTGATTTAAAAGACAGTTTCGAAACCATTTTTTTGGACTGATGAATTAGGTATCTGATAGAGCAGTGGTTCCCAAACTGGGGTCCATATATAGTTATGATTTATGCAAGTTTTTAAGCATTTTTTGAAAGTATAAGTCCTTATTCCTAAATGCAAATAGAAAGCAAACGAAGCATCATCAAGATCTACAATACTGATTACACTACAGTATATTAATTACAAGAAATTTTTAATCTCTTTGGAACTAGTGTAGTTCTACACTATTCTATTTGGTTGTATACACACCCACACCCACCCACCCACCACACACACACACACACACACACACACACACACACACATAAACAGGGAGTTGACAAAGTAAGTACACATCTTCAGTTTTCCCTTGGTTTTTTATTTGATAATAAATGTCAATAAGTAATCACAAATTATTGAATCGAAATATTTAGAATCGTGTTGTTTTCCAGTTTCCATTTTGTAAAGCGGAATATATATATATATACCGGGTGGCCCATAATTCAGAGACCATAGAAATAATTGTATTTTTTTCCTAATAATTTTTGTACTTTCTAATAATGTTTTTTTCCTTTATTTTATTTTTGATGGAAAACATCGAGTGGGGTGATATCTGGTGACCTGGGTGGCCATTCGATAGGACCTCTTCAGCCAATCCATCTGTTGGGGAACGTTTTATCAAGGTATTTGCGAACTTGCATTGCAAACTGAGGAGGTGCACCGTCTTGCTGAAAAAACATGCCACGTCGTTTGTTTATCGGTACGTCATCCAGGTAATTCATCAAAAAGAAAATAAAGAAAAAAAATTATTACAAAGTACAAGAATTATTAGAAAAAAATACAATTATTCCTATGGTTCCTAAATTATGGGCCACCCGATATATATATATATATATATATTTGTTTGTGTGTGTGTGTGTGTAGTTGTTGAAACCTGGATCTCGTTATAGAGTTGTACAGGGAAATAAACAAGCCCATATACGAGGACATTGATTTGTCCCGCTGTGCTCTAAACGTCGTGTACGAAGGGAGTCGGAATCGGAGTCGGAGCCGGACGTACACAAACTAGTGAAATAAACTTGAAAACTTCCTTAATTGGGTCGGAGAGCGTCTTAATGAAGGGAGAGGGTTCCACGTAAGCCTCTCAAAGACCCTAATTGGTCAATTGGCTAACCTCAAACGACGAAGGAGAACCCTTCACTATCGTAAACCCTTTATATACAGACGATATGAGAAGCCTTACGCCCCCGCGTCTCTCCCCCAAAATTGTGAAACCCCCCTTTCCCCACACTTTCCTATCCAGGCTTGGGTCTGAAATTCTCAGCTTTGGATATTTATTAAATAAGAAAATCTCGAGATTTTCAGGTTTTTGAAATTTAAAATATTTTTGTGGATGATGACTGTGACAACTTTTGAGTAGCCCCAGAGTACCGTATTAGCGATACTCTGGGGCTACCAGCGAGTGAATCACCCTGTATTTTGTGCTATTTTGAGCTTGAAAGACAAAAACCACGAATGAATCAGGGGAAAGTAGATTTTTTGCTCTATTATTAAGTTATATATAATTTAACATCCGCTGTAATATGGTTTCTGATTTCACCCAGAATTTCTCTCCAAACCAACTACAAAAAAATGGAAATTGGAGTTTATAACTATTTTTAACTAGTTTTAGGTATGATAAATCATGTATATCTGTTATAGATTAAATAAGGAATTTGAGTTTGATTGATATGTCCCCCGGGCAAAAATCAAATAAGCCAGAAGCTGTATCACTCACCAGTGAGTGACAGAATGTCGTACAGTTGTGAGTGACATGGCCTCTGGAGGGCCGTATCAATTGCATAAAGGAAATTTTAGAGTCACTTGTTTAAATGTCAGTCATTCATTAGGGTTTGAGGTTTTGAAGTATGGACGCAGGTTTGTCTACAAAAACTGTTTCTTATTTTTGTTCAGAGTTTTCTTTGGAATTTACACACATATTTATTTATATATACAGTATATATATATATATTATATATATATATATATATATATATATATATATATATATATATATATATATATATATATATATACATATAGGCTCATATACGGTATATATTCTTTCCTTTTAACCTTTTAGGTGTTTCGTGCGATGATTCTTCATTTCACGGAGGTCAGGCTTGTTGCCCCTCCTCTTGAGTTGGCCTGTTGAAGTAGAGAGTTGGTTCTTGTGGTCACCACTTCACATAGCAGGTACTCCAGTTCATCTGGAATTGTTCTGAGCCAGGCATCGAGTATTCTTTGAAGATTTCCACCACTACACCAGACGTGTTCGTATTTTCTTGGGCAGCTCGTTGAACAGACTTGACCCTCTCACAACAAAGTTATCTTTTCAGGGTTGAGGATGTTCCGTGTTTGGGAATACAACCCATTCTTCCTTTCCTACTTTCCACTGGTTATTTCAGTGGTTATAGGGGTGAAAGTGAGATTAGGGACCAGTTTCTCCATTATTTCTCAACTGTAAATAATGGTGTACCTCTCTTCTTCTTCTTTCCAGTAATTTAGTCATTTGCATCCATTGATCTTGGCTGTGAAACTTCTCTGAATCCCTTCTAGTTGACTAGTATCTTTTTTATATTTTATACTCCAATTTGGGTATAATCAGTATTTTCAACAGAGGAATCATTATAGTCCTGCCCCTTCTTTTAAAGGTCCTCAATAACTATCCAGTTATTCTTTTTGCTTTGCTTACTGCGATCTTATTTTGTGTTTCAAATTTCGCGTCATCAATCATTATAATACCTAAATTTTTTGTCTTAGAGTTCCTCTGAATTTCCTCTCCATTTGGGGTATAGTATTCCGTGGATTTTAGTTCCTCCCTTCTTCCGTATCTTAATAGTTGGAATTTTTTATCGTTAAATTTCATATTGTTGCTTTCAGACCAATTGTAAATTCTGTTCATGTCTGTTTGTAGAGATTCTATATCATCTGCATTTCTGATTTTTCTACTAATTTTTGTATCATCAGCAAAGAATGTTACTGTGCTATTATTAGTAACTTCATCTATATCAGTTCACATAATTATAAATAGTAATGGAACTAATACTGTTCCTTGTGGGTGGTACTGAGCTATGGACCTTAGCCTCTGATGAAGATATCTCTTAAACTGTAACAACTTGCTGCCGCTCAGTAACGAAATTACATATCCAATTTCCGACTTTTCCTACTATTTCCATATATTTCAGTTTATGTGCTGTGATTCTATGGTCACACTTGAGGAACACCTTGGCAAAGTCTGTGTACATCCCATCATAGTTTTCATTGTTTTCGAGTGCATCAATAATGTTGTTATAGTGTTCCATTAGTTGTGATAGGTATGCTCTTCTGATCGGAATCCATGTTGGTTATTACTTAATTTTTTCTGAGTGTCCAAAAAGACATATTTCTCTAACTATTATTTTGGTGAGACAAGATGCCAGTGATACTGGCCGATAGTTTCTCCCTCAGATCGATTCCCTCCTTATAAATTGAAACTATGTTCGCTCTCTTCAGGCAGGGTATTATATATATATATGAAAAATTATTTCACGAAAGTGACACGTGAAAGTATTTATGATGAATAAAACCACGAAGGAAAAAGAAACACAAAGGGGTGCTCAAGCGCTTTCGTCTAATGACATCCTCAGGAACACTGAGTGAAAGGACAGATCAAGGCAATATAAGGTTACAAAAATAAACATACATACATACATATTCACATATATATACATATATATATATACATATATATGCAAATAACTCCTCGTGTGCAGAAACGTTCCTTAATACTTATGTCGTTTCTATTCATACATATATATAATATATAAACATATACATATATATAGTAAGCATAGAAAAAAATTGTGGGAGGAGCCAACATTTATATGGTCACAGAAGAATAAAGAAATAAAAAAAATATAAATATAAATTGAGAAAAAATTAATTACAAAATAGTGCCTTAGTGATATATATGTCACAGCCTAAATAATCATAAAGAAATAAACAGGCAAATAAAAAAACCCATAAATACATATACATACATATATATATATATATACATATATATACACAATATATAATATATATATATATATATATATAAAGACACTTTAGCACTTTGGCCGACCTTCCAATAAATTCAAATGGCTTTTTTATGGAACAGGTCACAAAAGAATAAAGAAATAAAAATAAATATAAATATTGTAAGTGGAGTCTACCAGTTCAAGCTCAAGAGGGAGTTTTACAATCGATTTAATAGATGCTGCCAAATTGATATATGTCACATTATTAAAAAAAAAATAAAAATTGAAAGATAAATTTTAAGAGAGGCACACCAATTTATAAGAAGGAAAAATTACCACATATGCATATTATAGTCACAAACGAATACAAAAATACAAGTAAATATAAATTGGAAAACAAAATGATCCCTAGATGATATATAAAGAACAATAAAAATATATACGACATATTTACGGTATATATACGAATATAAACGCAATATATACAGAATATATATATATATATATATATATGCATAAGGGAAAAAAAATTACCAAATTTGTTTTTATAATTATTGTCTGAGAAAACGGTAGGTCGCAAAAGAATAAGAAATAAAAATAAATATATATATATATATATATATATATATATATATAATTTTTCCCTAAAATCTTACTTGCTTTTTATCCACAAAAATTATTTACAATTTGCTTGTAAGTTTTTATCACTTTCTATTGTTTATAAAAGACAATAAAAGTAAGCAAAACACGAGATACACTACAAAGTGGCAACTCGTGCTGGATCCTGATGAGTGCCACAATGTCGTCAAACAAAGATAATGATAATGTCTGTAAATTTAAATGTTAATTTTTTGCGCAAGAAACAACATTTTTCTTTTTTAATATCAAATGTAAGCACCAGACTACATGTTAAATATTAATGTTAATTTTAATTGGATTTCAGTCACACAGCACTGATGTGGCCTGAAAATTCTAACCCTTGTCAGTCAGTTGGTAATTGACACAGCATGAACACCTAGCCAATATTAACACATGTCTTTGAATGTATTAACATCCGTTGAATATTTAACTTACGAAGAAATTAAGAAACTTCAGAATAAATTAACTAAACTGAAAAGAAATAATAAATAAGACTTTGATTAGTTTGGGTGTATGAAACCAAATAAAATGTAACTTCATTTCTCATTTGGGAAAGATGAACGTTACTGTGTAAAGTGAAAGTGGTTCCTTTTTGTTTGGGCTACGTCTTGGCCAGTGTCGTAACACCGCTTCCAGTCAATCAGTGAAGTTAAGCGACATTGGGTCGGATGGTAGTTGGATAGGAGACCGTATTCTGCATCCAGATTATGTAGCGAACCCGTAGTTCAGATCCAACGTAAAGCCGTAAATACCCTACGTCATATAACCTTGGATGTTGCGAAAAAGGTTAAACAAACCCATCAACCAATCTTTCGTTGTTTCATATTTTGCGTTCGTTTTGTCCCTTTGTAGATTCTTTGTTTAGTCATTTACTCTTTGTTTATTTATTCTTTTGTGAGTTGTCTTTTCTTGAATAAAGGTCAGGGGAAATCGGGGTAACTTTTTCTCTTCCTTTATTTATTTTAATACGAATTTTATTTTCTTTTGTTTCGTGTGAATAATCAAGAATGGGCTGATGAATGGTGAAATTATTGTTATTTTCAAATTTGTTCAGTTCTTGACTCGTTTCAGTTTTAAGTTTTCTTTCTTTAGTTGCGATGCACCGATTCCCTCAACGTCATTCAGTCTTGTTCATAATTTAATAATAATTCATTTGTCTTTTCCATGAGCGATTTTGAGTATTTCCTATGAGGAATCGAAGACAATTTGTTGACTTATTTATATTCATTATAGTCGGATATATGATGATATTAAAACATTCCGCTTCTGGGAAAATGCATGGGCCTACTCGATAGAACGTTATGAATGAAGCTGTATTTGTCCTTTTTTTATGAGTCCCCAATCCCCAATCCTCAATCCTCCAATCTCCAATCCCCAATTTCTAGAACGGATTATTTCATCTTTTGGATCTGGTTTTCATTTATTTATTTAATTTCTTTGGACGTTAAAGTAGTGACTTTTCTTTCGTTACAGGAATTCCATTCGCTACCAAGAAGGCGAAACATCCGAGGTGGTCTCGACAGAATATGTACTGCAAGAACAGTCTTAAGATTTCAAACATTCCGTGAATCGGGGAAGTATATCTTCGCTTTCATCTTATTTTTGTTTCGGTTTTCTACAGATCTACAGAAGTTAAGGCTAACAAAGACCCTAAGATCCACTCTAAGGTTAGCCCGAGAGAAAGAAGAGAGTAGGGGGTTAAAAGAAGATAGTAGGGGGTTCGACTCTGTTTTATACCATATCATGAGCGGGTGAACCCAAATTTCAGATTCAGATTCGAAAAATTTCGCTGGTTTCGAGGATTGGTTTAGATTATGGTCCAGCATTTTAAATAAACATTATCTGATTTCTTTTTTCTGATTTATTTCTTCGTCATTTCTTTTAGTTTTCAATTCAACGATGTCATAACTCGAGAAATCCTACAAAATTTTTTACGTTCTGAATTTTTAAGACCTTAAGGATGACCATTTACGTTATATCTTAAGAATGTTTAATAAATAATTTAGAAGTGAGTTCATGGTTTATGACATAAAATTGTCCGATTTGACTGCAAACGTTTGAAACATTTAAGATTGTGAAAGCTGAAGAGGAAAATTTGATGTCAAGAGAGGGCAATAGAAGGACAGAATCCAGTGAGTAAATGAACAAATGAATACATATAAGAGAACGAAGTGAGCTCAGAAAAGGTAGAGTATACGTGGTAATTACCCACCGTTGAGTTGATGATTGGTACCAGTCGGGGGAATGCCCAGAAAAGAAAAAGCAAAAATCCAAACATTTGTGGGAGCGATTTAAGATGCTGGAAAGGTTGATCTGGTATTAGGGAGAGGCGTTTTATTCACGAAATATACATTAATTCTTGACGTCCAACCTTTCTTCAAATGTGTTTTGCATTCAAATACTGAAGGAGAGTGAAACAATTGGGATACACGTTACTGTCGTTATACTTCTAAACTTTCAAATCATGATAGAGAAGAAAGGGGCTGCAGGCTTTTCCTTAATTAAAGATAACCAGAAGACTTGACACAAACCATTATGGATATATCTGGGAGGACCTTGACTGCAAACTGGGGGAACGTAGTCCTTGTTCCACATCTGTGCACTCCAAATACCGTTAAACGAAAACCCTGCATAACAATGTTGTAATGTTTCTTGTCAGTCATTTTGCTGTAACTTACGTGTAACTGCTTAACGTAAATTTTTCCCACAACGTTCCCATAATTTTTATACAGTAACTTCCACGTAACTTTTGTATGCGTAACGTTCTCTTAAACATGTACGGATGATAAAACAACCAATACTTTCGAGGAAAAACTGAAATAGAAAGCGGTAAATAAGATATTTAGTAAAAATCATTCAAACCAACAATACCTAAAAATATGTGAAAATAGTAATTAAACAAAAATATGATAAAAACCAGCAAAAATTTAGAACGTACAAGCCTCAAAAATAAGTCAATCATTTACTGTATATATATAAAAATACTGTAAAAATACTGTAAAAATAGTGCGGAAAATTAAAACACACGTGTAAAAACATTTTAATCCCTTTTTAAACACTTTCAAGGCTACTTCCGATTTACTTATGAACAATTTCAGAGATTAACATGTTGAATAGCATGTGAATCACGACATACGTGAATATGACTGAATGCAAATGAAAAATAAATATTATAATTCAGAATTGGCTTATATTAAATTTCACGAATACCAGATTATACTAGGTTAGGTGGTCGTTTTTAGATTGATTCGTTATTTCCCACGTGAGCAATTTCAGCCAATCACGATCTTTGTAACAAATTTTGACTTTGTTAAAAACAGTGGTCTGCGCGAAACTTAAGATTTATTTTACGAATGAAAAATGTATATATTAATTCAAATTCATATTTATTATAAGTAACTAAACTTCAATATGTAGTTATCACTTCATACATTATTTGTTCGGCTCCGTGGTCTTTTCGGTTTGGTGGACTGCTACAGATTTTTACGAAACTTATCAAATCAATTATTTATAAATTTTATCCTAAGGAAATGTAAGTTAGGTTAGATTAGGTACGCTAGGTTAGGTTTAGGTTTAGTTACGTTAGGAATTAGACATTTCCTTAGGATAAAATTTGTAAATATTCATTTGCTAAGTTTCGTAAAAATCTGTAACAGTCCGCCAAACAGAAAATATCCTACTTTAACTATTCGACTCTGTTAAACTATCATATTTCATCTAACAGTGAGAAGCATTTGTAATATAAGATAGCTATTTATAATTAAAGCTATAATCAACCATGATTTAAATAAACTTTCAGAGTAATCATCCGTGTACCTCCTCACGTAAACTGTGAACTGCCATAAGCAAGACCAACGAGCATGCGCAGACAGAACAGATCTCAAAAATACTTACAAAGATGTTTTAATTCGCAGTATGGTTATAATATAGAGTCTTCGCTCATGACAAAACCATACCACGTAATGAATATTAAAAATTCCTCTGAGGCATTCTTTCAAGCGCTTTCAATATTTTTTATTTAAGCCAGACACCGACAGTTCTAAACAGTAACATATTTTGTAATTACAGCTAACTGCAAAATATAAGCACGAAAATGCACTTACATCTACTCTATATTAATTAGAATGTCAGTTTCATAATATGCTATAGTATGCATATCATGCATTACGCATGTTATGGGACTCATAAACTGTATTTATATGGAAACATTCATATAGCATTCATTGTTAAAAACGTTACGCTTATGTTACGCAATTAAGAGCAAGAAAATCACTAAAAATAAAGGAATTGTTACGGAACCGAATAAAAGCTAAGGGTCTTACTTATTTTTAGCAACAAAAATGTTACTGAATGAAGCAATGGAAAAACAGTTTTACTTTCGTTAAAGCTAGAAAACTTATGCTGATGTTACACAGCGAGTAAAAGTTACGTAAAAGTTACGTTTAATTGTGTAAATGAAAATGAAAATGAAAAAGTTATTGGCAGACCACAGACCATATGACAAATATTAATAAGAACTGACAATAAAATACAATGACAATTCAAATACTAAGGATAGAAAGACAACTAATGAGAAATAATACAGTAATGTCGAAGTTAAGTGGAGCTACAGACAGACGTTTTTATACCATGAATTCCATAACTTTGAAGACATACGGCAGGACTGATGAATAGCTTGGATAATCGGGTTAGTTGATTTTTTAATTCTTAGACTGTATTGAGCACGTTTTGTTACCTCCGGGAAGCTCGGGACATTTCGGGTAGCAAACATTTACCAAGCTGAGCATCTCGGGGGTAATTTATGTAGGAGTCTAAAAGATCTGTTGTATAGCAAATTTAGGGTTTTGCCAGAACCTTTTTTATAATTCACCCAGAGTTGCTGTCCGTATATATTACTGCAGAAAGTACGAAAGAGAGTGTCTTTAGCTTAACTTGTACAGAACCGGAAGTTCCTTGTAGTCATATTCACTTCAGCACTAACGTTTCGAGATTGTTTTCTTATATCTGAGTCGTCACTCAAGGAGCTGGTGATAATTTGACCCAAATACTTAAACTCTTGTACTTCCTCAATTACTTCACCTCTCATTTTAAACCTAATATCAGCTGACTGATTAGAGCTTTTAGGGTGGAATTAGATAACCTTAGTTTTTGTAACATTAAAAAGAATATCATGTTTCTGCAAATATAATTCGTAGACTTTTAGCAGCCGATCCAGACCTTTAACAGAAGGACTTATGAACACCATATCATCGGCATAGCCTAAGTTATTTATCCTTGTCATTTATCCTGTGTAATATATGTAACTTAATATGCAAGTATTTTTCAGGAATGTAGCAAAGTTAGTGACATAGTCATACACAGAATTGAAAATACTAAAATTGTTACAAAACATCAAAAGTAAAATTTAGTTAGAGAATCAGAAATTGTAATTAAGTACTACAGGGTGAGCGAAAAGTCCCTGTGTACCTGCAAGAAGTGTAGTGAACCTATACCTGCACTGTGTTGGAAGTGGACAGGTGCAAAAACACTTGAATTTCAGAATTCTTCGAAATCCCTCCAAATTTTCGTTTATTGATTACTGAAGAACCAACCTAATATAATAATAATAATAATAACTAAAGGGGCGGGTTCGCGCGCCCCTGACCCTCAATGGTTTTTTTAATGTTACAGTGGGTTAAAAGATGTCTTTAGTAAAAAACCGCTAAACCATCTTAAGAAAGAATTATTTTTGCTATAAGCGAAAATGGTGAAGATTTCTGCTCCGTTTTCCTCATCTCCCATATCTAGTTTAGAAAAACGTAATCTGAGGAGGTTCTTCGCGCGCCCTCAGGCTCAATCTGTCATAAAATGTTATGCTGTTTTAAAGGATACCTAAAGTACATTTCCCCCAAATCTGTCTTTAAAATTATTTCGCTGAAGCAAAAATGGTGAAGACTTCTGCTCCTTTCTCGTTATCCCCGTACGTAAGACACAGCAAAGACAACCCCCCATCTCTAGGCGGCACTGAGATTCAAAGCTCGACTCAAATGAGTCTGAGCAGTACCGAGCTTAGCTTGGTTATTTGCATGAAACCACTTGTATTATAAGAACACACACACACACACAGATATATATATTTCATAGATCATATATACATCATATATATCATACATTTTATCTTTTATATATATATATATATATATATATATTATATATATATATATATAAATTATGCTCAACCCACACAGCCGTACTTGACCGGGTGGAATCAAAAGCTTTTCGTCTCATCAATTCCCCACCTCTTACTGATTGTTTTCAATCCCTTTCTCCTCGTCGCAATGTTGCCTCACTCTCTCTCTTTACTATCGTTATTATATTGGACACTGCTCTTCTGAACTCTCTGACTGCGTGCCCCCTCCTTTAAGGAGAGCACGCACGCAGCTTGAAACAGCCTGAAACTTCAGATTCATATGAAAGCTGTTCTTCAGTTCAGAAATTAAAAAACAAAACAAAATCTAAGAGAGGTATAAAGATGGATTTTGTACCATGTATAGAAGAGATGATTTCCTACAGACTGATATAAAATTCAAAGTTCTTCGTTGAGTATTTCATATTCTACGAGTACAAGAATTTAATTTTCTGTTTTAAACCTTTACTATCAATAATAGGAACATTGTGAGATTATAATATTAGCTTGTATGGAGATATTTTTTTTTTCACTTCGATCACTTTTGTCCGTTCGGACAATATTTTAGGGTTGATACACTGACCCATGGTAAAAAATGGGGGAATCAGCCGATTCGGATAAATTCTAGAGATCTATGTAGTGGCAACATTTTCATCAAGTTTCATTAGAATCCTGTGATATATTACAGAAGGAGGGTGCGTGTCGTGTTTCCTTTAAAAAGAAATGCGTCCTAAACGGTGCATAGTACAGACATACCATTTACTTTTCCTGAAAGTAAAGGAGCATACCTTAAACCTCTTTAGAAAATATTTAAATTTTTTCTTCTTTTTTTTTGCGATTTTTGCCGAATTTTTTCGCACTTTGATGGGATGCCCTGCGATCACAAATAATGGAATTTGGCTGAAATGACAGTAATTCTAAAGAATATATTTTCTGGACATTCCTGCCAATTTTCTTCATGATCCGATGAAAAGCCAAAAATTTAGCATATGTTGTGTATTGGTTTTTAAAAAGGAAATTTAATAATGTGTTTTGAGTGTAGTAAAATAAAATAAAAATTTTGGAGTGTAGTACACTGATTTAATTGGATGAAATTAAGATAGTAAAATGAAATTGTTTGAAATATACAATACTAGTTGGCATCATGGGGAGAGATTTGAAAATGCGCTGAGGCCAGAGGCATGGGCAGTCCCGGACGCGGTCTGATGAAAAGGAGTGTTTTGCTCAGTTAAGATGCAATTTTGATTTAAAGTTAACTAGACGCTCTCACCACGATCCAGTGTTAAATTATGAACTCGCGCTCGCTTTCCCCCGTTATTATTACTCTCCTAATTAAAATAAACTAGTAAATAGAGATAATCGTCATTATTTCCTACTCCCTCGCTTTGTTCAAAGAAAATGTCGGCTGCAGGTTCCATGTTTCACTCGAGAACCGGCTACCCGGCTACCTCGTACAAAGTTTAGAAAAAGCATGTAAAATAAGTATTAAGAGTAAAAATAACGCAAATAACGTAAAATTAAAGAAAATAAAAATTAAAGACATTTCACGACACATATTATCACTCATACAGATTCTCCCCATCGTAGTTGGGGCAACAGGTATGATGAAGAACAACCTAACAACTTACCTGAATTCAATCCCAGGACAGCCCCAGGCCATAGAAATCCAAATAGGAGCATTAAAAGGAACAGTCACCCTCCTTAAACGAACGCTAGGCCAAGTTCAGACATAGTTGAAGTGTTTGGCTTCGGGTGGAATCCCCACTTAGTTACAGCTATAAAAAGTACTAAAAAGGAGTATAAACCAAGAAAGAGAAAATAATAAGCAAAATTTCGAGATAAAAGTCTTGCTTGTGTTTGAAGTAGAATTTTTTCACTTCTATCACTTTTGTTCATTCAGACAATGTTTTTGCAGATATTTTCTCAAGATCTATGTAGTGGAAACTTTCTCACCAAGTTTCGTAAAGATCTTGTGATAAGTAAAGACTGTAGCATATTACCACTAATACCGATAATACTATCAATAATAGCAACATTTTGAGATGAAAGTATTAGCATCTGTTTGAAAGATTTTTTCTTCACTTTTGATCTGGCGCGAATATTTTTGGAGTTGATACACAGACTGACCTATCGTAAAAATTGATGGGAATCAACCACTTCGGATAAATTCCATAGCCATTCATAGTGGCAATATTTCCACCAAGTTTAACCCTTTAACGCCGACTGGGTCAAATACGTACAGTTTCAAATACACGCATTTAGACTTAACCCTACAAAAAAGTTCGGCGTTAAAGGGTTAATGAAGATCCTATAGTAAGTTAAGGCTGTAGCCGTAACAAATAATAATAATAATAATAATAATAATAATAATAATAATAATAATGAATGTGGATTTTAACGATAATATTTAAACTATGTTCCTCATTTTTATTCCTTAAATATTAATAAATATCATTTATGCTGTTAAATTGGTTAATGAATTTGGAATTCTTAAATTTAGAAACTTGAGAAAATAGAATTATTTAATGTTTTTAACCTTTATAAAATAATAAAGAAAAGGAAATTACTTTGTTATTATTAATTTGTTATTATTAATTATTATTATAATAATAATAACAGTAAAAATAAATATAAGAATAATAGTTGCATTTAGTAAACACTTATCTCTTTTTAATTTATGAAGCCCCTCTCTCTCTCTCTCTCCTCTCTCTCTCTCTCTCTCTCTCTCTCTCTCTCTCTTTTGCACCTTGTTTTCAGCGAAAGACTTATCTGAAAACAGCCACAAACAAAGGACTCACAAACATTGAGAATTCTTTTATATTTAAGTAATGAAAGACAAGTGCTTTAAAAAGTGAAGTCCCTTTTGAAAAAGTAGTTTAAAGCACTTTATTTTATTTCCTCTTTCCTTCCTTCTTCATCGCCTTTTGCCTGTCGCAAGCCCCTCCCCTTCCATCCCGGAGGGCCATTACCTATTCCTCTCAGCTTCTGGTGTGCCTACGTCAGCCTTTCCTTGGAAGCACCTTTATCTGCCTATAATGATGACTGGCAGAAAAAGTGCAAAAGAGATTCGGTGCCGGACGTAAGATAATTTAAACAATTACACCGAGGCAATGGAGCCCTAAATGGGAAGGGAACCGCCCGCGCATACTAAGGAACGACAACGCAACGTTCCATCGTCGGAAGACAGATTCAGATTATGCCCTTCATATTTTTAGCATTTCCCATTTTAAAAAGCCGATTCAGAACTCTCAATTTATATAATATATATATATATATATATATATAGTTATATATCGGAAATGTAAAAACTGTAGCAAACCCTTCTTCAAATGGTTAAAAAAACGCTTTAGGAAATCCGTTTGATTAATGTAATGTTCATAATTCAAAAGGAATTAACCCACTGTTTACGGTTCTGAGGATGATATGTGTGTATGTGTGAGAGAGAGAGAGGGAGAGAGAGAGAGAGAGAGAGAGCTGAAGGACTATTCCAAATCTTCCAGCATCCCTTAATTCATTGATATTCACACTGCATGAGGTCTCCTTGCTTTTGGTATTAGTTAATTATTGGTATTAGTGGTTGTAATTAGTTCCAATTAGTATTAATTAATTAATTAATTAATAAACTTTTCTTTCTAGCTCTTCCAATTCGTGTAAAGCGATCCTCTTTGTTAATAGTTTCTTCTCTTTTCAAGAAGCCTCTTCTCCACAGAGTTCATTTCTACCTATAAAGTCTGAAGGAGGAATTTAATTTAGGCTCATACATCAAAAGGCTTCAGTATGATTTCATATCTGGGGAGAGTGAAAGGTTATGGGGACCTTTCGAAAGACGACCCTTCTAATTAAGTGGTTAAGGAACTAGAGGCAAGAGATTGAGAGAGTAATTTAAGAGTAAAAAATCAAATGAAGTTTAAAAGAAATGTTCCAGAGTTTTATTCTCAAAAGAATTAATCAAAAGAATTAATCAGCATAAAGATTATCCCTTTTTGGTTTCCAAACTGTCTCGAATGAACGCGTTAAAAAGGTAGTGAGGTAAGTGAAGGTGTACCAATAATTCCCAATTTGTTTGGATCTAGATGCTTAATTAGATAAACCCTATAATTAATGACGTTCTTGAATTTTAATATAATTATGGGATAATATTACTTTTATTAATTTAAATTTCAAAGTGAAAAGGAATTTTGAGAATCCATTTATTAAACATTTGATGCCTTCTTTATGGTCAGCGTAGCTAAGCGGAAGTTAACGGACTAAAGAATGGATACAGGTTTTGAAGTTATTCACAATTACCATAAAATAATAAAACAGGCAGTCACCGCTTTGCGCTGTTTCACTCAGCGCTGTTTCGCCATAGCGCTATTTTTATATTGGTACACTAATTCGCTTAGCGCTCAGCGCTCTTCGCTATAACGCTCTCGGCGTCGTACACTAGGCAGCGTTATCGTACGCGATTGCCGTAGCGCACCGGCGCCGCGCAGCCTCTCTGTGCAATTTAGCCAGTGCTTCCACTTTTAGAGTAATTACCCTATTTTAGGGTAATCAGTCCTGCGCTGGATAGAGTTTAGGGTAGGGTCTAAATATTCCATTTTTAGGGTAATTCATTATATGCTTCGTTTTAAATAAATGCATTTGATTCTGAAAAATGTTCACCAGTACTTTCTAATTTTTACTTTTAGCCACTGCCAGTATGCATATTAATAATTTTCGCTATTCAAAGAAGGTATAGGGAAAATTATTGCTTTTATATATTTGCTAATTAGGTTTAGGGTAACTGAGCTTTCCATCTAGGGTAATATTTTCGTTGGTGTGAAAGCCCGGAATTTAGCGCTAGTTTGTTTTTGTCGCCATATTGGTTCCTCAAAAATATTTGTGCTCTTTGTTTTGCAGTTGATTTTACCCCTTGAAATCAAACATCATGAGTCAGGAACGTGCAACAGACTCTAATATTGGTAGCGCTGAGAAAAATCAGCGCAAAAGCTTAACGCTGGAGGTTAAGCTGGATGTAATTAAACGTATTGAAGCAGGTGAACGCCAATCTGAGGTCTGTAGAGTTAGAACCCCAAGATATTCAGTTGATCGATTCTAACGGGAGGAATTGACCAATGAGGATCTTATTGAAATGGAGCAAGTTAGGATGAGAGTGATGCTGAAGATGATGTTCAACCAGCAAGGGCCTTAACCAGCACAAACGCTTAGCTGAAGCTTTTCTCACCTACTTTAAAGAAAATGATCCAGACATGGAGCGAAGTTCAACTGTTGCTAGAGCTGTTAACAATGATGTCAACTGTTATAGGCACCTGTACAATGAAAAGAAAAAAGGCAAAGCCATTGTCTTTGGATTCTTTCTTTAGGAATCCTCGAAAGCCTGCTTCAACTCTACAAAAAGCCCTGAACAAAGCCCTTGAACTTTATAAATATAACCAATCATACTAAGTTTCATACACCATATTTTAGTTATTTATATAGTGTACACATTGTTTTGTAACATATTAGCAATAAACAATGCCCAATATAACCAATTACATTATGTTTTTATTATTTAATGTAATTTTATAGCACAAAGAGGGTGCCGTGGTAACGAATTAAATATATTTACATTATTTCTTATGGGAAAACAGTCCCCGTTTAGCTCTGTTTCGCTTAACGCTCGGTTCTTCTTGAACCAATTAAGAGCGCTAAGCGGGGACTGCCTGTATTAATAATAATAATAATTCAAATTCAAATTCATTTATTACCCTATTTATACACGTACAAGGAACATACAGGGTGAGTGAAAAGTCCCTGTGCACCTGCAAGAAGTGTAGTAAACCTGTACCTGCACTGTGTTGGAAGTGGACAGGTGCACAGGGACTTTTCGTTCACACTGTATAATGAATGTAATAATTAATACATAAAAATGGATCAGTGAAAGAATTCCAGTCCATAACTTATACAGCATAGAACTGCAATTTGCAAGTGAATTATATGCTTTATTGTTGGAATGGGGTTAACAATTTTTTTAGATAATGCTTTATAGATAGTGCAGAACATTTACATTATTTACAGTAAGTTAAAAGGGATGAAGAACGTGTAAATTAAGTACAAAATATTGTGGTTTTATGTTGTAGATGTATGAAATACTGTACGTTATAAAAACTTGGACATAAAATTGGAGACCACATTTATTTAAGACCTATACCAATTTTTCTCGACAAACAATTGGCACTCTTAAAAAACTAACTTAATTTAATCTAGCTTAACTTAATATAATTTAATCTAACCTAATCTAACCCATAATAACGTGTCGATTGTTTGGTTTTGTCAATCAGATGTCGTTAGTCTGTATATTTATATATATTATAGGAAATCTGTGTAACTACTGATTTTATGAAGTCCCTAAAATGTTCAGGGATTTCATGTAAGGTTAAGTGATATTTTCGTTAGTTTTAACGAAAATATCACGACTTAACCTAACCAATCGTCAAGGGCGTACAGTTGACCTAACCGGGCATTCAATACTCTTCCCGTAGGTTTGACGAAAATATCACGACTTAACCATACATGAAATCCCTAAACATTTTAGGGATTTCATGAAGTCCCTAAAATCTATAAAAGTATAAAAAGGTAAGGAACTTAGTTTATATACATAAAGTATTGTCTTTTCTCTTACCCTTCAATGACCCACTATATTTGCAACAGAGAAAAGTGTTCAATTGCCTCCTCCATTCTTTGCTTTACTCTTTCTTTCTTTGGCACCAAGAGACTCCATCCTTGTTTCCACAGCCGAAGATATAGTTGCTGAATCGCTTTGAAGTTGAAAGTTTAAATATATTAAAATTAACACAACTCTACTAAAAATAATTATAATGAACAAGCTTATCATGCTTTGCTTTGGTATAATACGAGTATAAATAATATTTAATGAAATAATAAGAAATTTTCTAACCTTGTTAAAAGCAGCAGATAACAACTTTAGTTGATACTGAATGAGGAGAGAAACTGGATAAAATCCAACAACATTTTTCAGAATTTGACCTACATTGTTTTCGTTTTTTATACCGTATAGTCGCGAAAATTTTTCAGGAAGCTATTCACACAACACTCGTGAGAATTCCACCTCGTATCTGTTGGAAGCTGTGTGGCAAAACACGTTCTTTCTCTTTGAGCCAATCCTTTCTGAAAATTGGTTATTAAATTAAGTTCAGCTTAGAAAAAGGGCTTTAGGTTAGCAGAAGGCTATCTGAACAGTTCTGAAAATAATCATTTGATCACATAGTTATCAGAAAAAGGATGTTGATTAATATGATCACATTTGTTTTTGCATAAATCATAGTCGTATTTACAGGGCTAATTGCTTAATAGTTTGTTACCCCACAAAAAACATGCAAATCTGGAATGTTTCGAGTTTTTGGTGAAAAAAATTTAAAAGAAAAACCAACTTTGTTTTTTTTTAAACCTGTATTTTTTGGCAACCCTGAGAGGAGTAGGATTAATTATTTTAATTGTAATTTGTGAGTACAGTGGAGGGAACGGCGAAAGAAAGTTGGAATGGAGATGATGATAATAATAATAATAATAATAATAATAATAATGGTGTAGTGATTAGCATCGTTGACTACGAATCCACCGACCCTACGTCCGATTCCCGGCGAAAGAAGTCGGCGCGCAGCTGACCCAGCTCTTCATCCCTCTTCAAAAAATAGATTGGTAGATAAATGGGTACCCTGGGTGGCCTAGTGGTTAAGACGCTGGACTGCTGATCGGGAGGTTGTAAGATCGAGTCCGAGCAAAGACTTTGTTGGCTGTGACCACGTTAAGCTTAAGCTGTAGGTCAAAGGTGGAGCAATAAGCTAAGCTTGACCTTCGTCAGAATGAACAATTCGGGAGGAAGCAAAGCCAAGGTAACCGAGGTAATAGAAAAGTATGAAAGCCAAAAATAAGCGTAAATATTCGTAGTTAGTTTAAATAAAGGCGTAAAAACGTAAATACAGACGTAAAAATGCTTAAAAGAAAGTTTCGCAGATTACGAGGGAGTCGGACGGTTTCAGTGGATCGAAAGGAGAAGAATTCTGCGGCTGAAATTGAATCTGTTCCACTCGAGGGAAAATTCCCTTCCAAGTGTTTCAGCACCACTCTTTCCATTAGATACGCCGACACTGGCACTCAGAGGGAGAGGAAAGGGGGGAAGCGAGGGCAGAAAGAATGTGGGGGGAGGATAGGGAAAAGGAAAGGGTTACACGTCCAAAACTGATAATGAACTTCTCTTTTGGGTTTTTTGGACATCTCAACTATGATATCCTCTGAAATTTGGACATCTCACCAAGTAACCGCTGTTATGCAATATATATATTACACACACACACACACACACACACACACACACACACACACACACATATATATATATATATATATATATATATATGTGCCCCCTCAGGGCATTGGTTTCTGCTCGTATGTAGGAGAATTACGACTTCTGATCAATCGAGGACCATGGTGTAGTCACTGTAGTGGATAGCATATCTGACCGGCAATCGGAAGATCCCGGGTTCGATTCCCGGGTGGTTACCTCATTTTTCATTTGTTCGTTCTCCCTCCTCATCTTGTGCGGAACGTTCTTCTACACAAGCGTCGTTCTTTACATATATATATATATATACACAGTGTGTCCGTAAAGTCATGGTGGGATTTTAAATAGCTATATCATTGCAACGAAACATGATAATGAAAATAAACAATGCCAAATTGAAGAACAACTCTAAAAGAATAACTTTATTTAACGTAGTTCGATATGGGCTCCTCTGGTAGCCCTGCAGACATCTAGGCGGTGATTCAATTCCAGCCACACACGCCCAAGAACATCAGGAGTGACGGATGCGATAGCTTCCGTGATTCGCTCGTGCAAGTGATGAATATCCCTAATGGGTACACTGTACACGCTTTGCTTGACGTAACCCCACAAATAAAAGTCCAAAGATGTCAGGTCCGGAGAGCGTGGAGGCCATGGCTTCCATCCTCCTCTTCTTATCCATCTCTGTGGAAATTTTTCATTAAGGAATTCTCGAACAACGTTGGCATAGTGCGGAGGAGCACCATCTTGCTGAAAGATGACATTATTGTCAATAAATTGGGGTACTGCAAAATGTTCCAACATAGCGAGGTAGTTGTGTAACGTCACAGTGGGTTCCGCGAAGAAAAATGGGCCAATCACTCGATCTCGTGCTAGAGCACACCACACATTAACTTTCGGGCTATTACGCTCATGTTCAACATAGGCATGTGGACAGCCTAGACTAACTACGAGATAAAGGTTAAGCTTAGCCTAGACTAACTACAAGATACAACTTTGAGAGTTGTTCTTAAATTTGGCATTGTTTCATCTCATTATCATGTTTCGTTGCAATAATATAGCTATTTAAAATCCCACCATGACTTTACGGACACACTGTATATACTGTACACGAGTGTACATATATAAAATGTGAATTTAAAATTTGACTGAAAATTGATACACCGAAATATTAACGTTTATTTAGCACTGAACTTCGCACGAAATTTAATGCAATTCAACATAATTTGATATCACATAACCAATGAAAGAAGTAAAAAGGTAAAAACATCTTTAGATTCATGACAATGTAGGATACACTAAGAATGCTACTAAATTTTGAATTTAAATATAGTATATATTGCTTTCTTTTTCAGTTAATTAAGAACCTATTAGCATTAGTTTTACGTTCATTATATATCTTATTTACAGTGTTGGGAGTAACGGCGTTACTTTTTAGTAGCTGTAGCAGTAACGCCGTTACTTTCGAGATGTTGTAACGAAAATGGTAACGGCACTACTTTTTAGAGCGATTTCAATCGTTACTCGCTACTCGTTACTTTCAAACTGATCATTTGACTAGTATCATTTATTAGCTGTTAATTAGCTGTTAGCTCCTCCAAACGAGGAGGACTATCAGATGCCAATTTTGGGAAACTAGTGTTCCTGAAATCGAACAACACACTCCTAAAAAACCTGCAAGATTAGGTTTTTTTGGACAGGTTATTTTTTTTTATTTGAGTTTATGTTTTGATTTTTAGGTATTATTAAGGCTGTTTTATCTTTTCTTAAAAGTAACAGTAGCGGTAACAGTAACGGTAACGCGTTACTTTTTCATAGAAGTAACTGAAGCGGTAACGACGTTACTTTTTTATCAATGTAACGGTAGAGGTAACGCCGTTACTTATAGAAATTAACGTGCCCAACTCTGCTTATTTATATATGTAGGAGATGTTGTCTGTTATGTCTGTTTATGTCCTTTACCGGCTTCAGAAATATGCACCAAATTTAGTATTCACATTAAGGGAGAACCAGGCAAGTGTTTAGTAACGTACTCACCCCTCTCAGTCCCCTCCTCTCCCTAGGTTGTGTTCAGTGGCCGTTTGCTGTGCAAGGCGCAGCAGGCATTCTTGTGAATATATATATATATATATATATATATATGTGTGTGTGTGTGTGTGTGTGTGTGTGTGTGTGTGTGTGTGTGTGTGTAACTTGTAATGATCACATTATATATTGATAGTGCATCATACCATGATTAATTTAAAAAGAAAGAATTAAAATGGAAGATGTATTTGCAAGATAATAATAATCAGTAGGAAAATACATTAACTCGGAGAGACTATATTATATGCATAGAACAGACGAGAGCAACCCAGCGTTAATTAACAGTGAAGATGAATTGTTCACTTATTCCGATAAAACTCGAATGTCAACAGAATAAAGATAAAAATTATGTATTCTTCATTTCTCCGCTGTCGCTTCACCCTCCTTCCATGCATGTTACCTTCATTTCCTATTCCTTTATGCAGTCATCTCAGAATAAATGCATCGAAACTGTTGTGGAAATAAACTTGTCTATTAGAGTGGGTTTTAAGCATCATATCTCTCAGAATGTTGAGAAGTTTCAGATTTGTTATATTGGCCCGCCCTTTTGCGCACAAAAATCCTGAGTGCACTCTAAATCAAGGGTTTTCAATCTGGGGTGCGCGTACCCCAGGGTACGCCTGGGATTTAGCAGGGAGTACTCATATATCATTATTATCATATTTGTCGAGTTATGAACATTAATACAGCTAAGTGTTCAAATGATGAAACAAATTAAACAAAAAGTCTATTAAAGTTTTATTCATACAAATATTTGGTTAAATTGTAATTTAACAAACTGTGGCAAAACTTTATCTCTCAATATCTGGCAATAGCGTTTTCCATCCCTCGTATCTCTCGATATGTCAAAGGAAACGCGTTCTCAATAACCAATGCAGGAACAAACTGTTAGTGTAGCCGTTTTAACGGGTTTACCCAATCGTATTTTGGGATTTTTTTTCGCCCAGTAGTGAACGTTATGTTTGTTTCCTTTACTCGTGAAACCGAACACATTCATTTGAAGGGAATCTGGATCACTGTTGAACTTTTGTCTCATTGTTTCAGCAAACTGCGGCCGTCTATCAGAATCATCGTCGTATATGAACTGAAAGTAAATGGGTTTGTAATCGTGCTACCTCTGTGATTTCAATATATTTGCTACTAAAAATTTGGAAATACCCAATTCTTCTGCGACTTTTCTTTGTTGTTGTCTCCTGTCGCCGTTACTGGCAATCTGCTTCTTGGACGATCTTTTACCAGGTTCCCTGTTTCCAAAAGTTTGAGCTTTCAGTATCGAAGAGTAGTTGTATTTGGTGGTGGTTTATTGTATTTTTCTTGAAATAAACGCAAACTTTCTTGACAATTATTATAAGAAATAGCCCACGATACAAGATGCACTTTTTCTTCATTGCTGTATTCCATCCTTACTGACATTGCGCTGACTGGAGTTAGGGCCTAGGGCCTTCCTGTTCTGGCTTAGGGTCATTCCTGGCCTTGTATAGTTGCTTTGAAAAGTATCTTACATCGTACACTGCATGATATCATTGGAATTTATTTATTATTAACAAATTTTTTTTGTATGTATAGAATCCTTAAAGACTTTTCTTCCATTTGAAAAGCGTCTACTTAGAGAAGAACTAATTTCAGTGGTTAAAACTGATAAGTGGTTTTCATAATGTAAATTACAGGGAGTTATTTGATAGAAATATAAAGCCAATTACAAGAAAAAATCGATATAAATTGAAAGTCAGAAGTTTTTAACCCTTAATCCCTACCCATTATAAAAGTTACGCTAGCAATACTAGGGGTACTGGAGTATACCAGTACCAAGGGTATGGTTTTAAGGTTAATAGTAATGCTGTGACGAAAATATTATTTTCCTGGAGAAATATGCGCAACATACGAAAAAAATTGCATTCATATGCCCACTACTTTGCATGGCGCATGACCGTTATCTAGTTTACACCGCTCGTGACGCCCGGATACGAGGTTGCTGTGTGGCCGCCTGTTAATTGAATGCCCAGTTAGGTCAATTGAATGGCCGGTTAGGTCAACTGTACGCCCTTGACGATTAGTTAGGTTAAGTAGTGATATTTTCGTTAAAACTAATGAAAATATCATGACCTAACCTAACCAATCGTCAAGGGCGTACAGTTGACCTAACCGGGCATTCAGTTGACCTAACCGGGCATTCAATTGACCTGGACAACTCGCAAGTAGATAGATCACAGCACTGCATTATCATATGCTTACACTACAACAATAATATTCAGAGTAAACTAGGTCTAAGCAGGCAATAAATAAACATTAATAACAACAACAAAAATTACTGTTTTCGAGTTCGTATGGAGAAAAAGGTACGAAAATGAAGATTTATTTATTAAAATATTATTAAATATTGCAAATTTTAATAAATAAAGGATATTATCTTTGTTTTATTTTGTAAAACTCACTACATAACTACATAATTTAGATAACAATCATGCGCCATGCAAACTAGTGCGCATATGAATGCAATTTTTTTTTGTATGTTGCGCATATTTCTCCAGGAAAATAATGTTATTTTCGTTAGTAGAATATAAAAATTTATTAATTTACAAATTTTAAGCTAAATCCCGTGGGGTCGTCCATTTGGAAAAGATCTCAATTTTTTCATATAAACTTAAACTCTTTAAACTTGCGTGCACTATACAGTTCATTGTTAGGCAATTCATTAAGCATTCCATAAGACATTTCAGATTAGTCTTTTCAATAGTTTAAAAAGTGGAACAATTTACACATTTCAACTGATTTACTATCTAACAAAATGTTTAATTACTCTGAAATGCCTAATGAATTAGACATTTCAAAATTCACAGAATTGGGACGTCTACTTCTATTTAGTGTGTAAAAATCGTCTTTACTTGAAGCAGATTAAAGCGAAACAGTTACAAATGGTGGACCTTAAAAGAAAGAGAGAGAGAGAGAGAGAGAGAGAGAGAGAGAGAGAGAAAGAGAGAGATGAGTATTGACACGTTCGCATGTGAATACAAGTGTTACGTGCGTGGAGGATTCAATTTCTCTTTATGTACACATATTTTTTGTTTATATTATACACATTAAAAATCTCCACTGTGCCTATTTTACAAATGAAAGTAGAAACAGGAGTAAATGTAGTTTCCAAATCTAAAGTGTTTAAAGAGTACATAAACCGAATTATTTTTCTTAAGCACTTTTCTTTTCGTCCAACTGACTCGAAGTCAAGTCAACTCAAGTTGCCGAGTTCTTTTCACCAAAACAAACTAGACTTGCGTTGAGTTTTGCCAAGCCAATTCGGGAGGTGTTTAGAGAAAATTAGAGTTACTTTTTGTAAACAATTTGTTGTATACAGGATTATTCAAAGGTAATTCAAGAATTCAGCGTATTATTTAGTCTCATATATAAAAGAAAATATACATTATTGATGTTAAAAGGCTATGCTAGGTTGAATTGACGCATTTATATAGTAAAGAATTAGCCTTCAATCGTTGCGATTTTGGGCCTATATGGCCTAGGCTAGCGTTGCTTTGGCGAGCTCAAACCTTATTATTCAGTCTTATTGTGGGCTGGATTCATGACAGAAGCCCGAAGTTAGCACACTGCTGCCCTGCTTTGAATGTTCAGACGAATGGCTAAGCCTTTAGTCCTTAAACTACGAAGTAGGCCAAGTCAAGAGTGAGCCTAACTGAGTTTTGTTTACATATGACGTCACAAACTCAAGCTGCAGCGTTCTTTTCGTCCACAAATCTGACTTGAAGTCAGTGAAAGAATGTGACTTCAAGTCAAGTCATGTTTTGGACGAAAGGAAAACGGCTTTAAATATAATTCTCCTTATAAGCATAGTTGTGTAAAATCTTGGTATTGTCACCCAACTCACTGCCATTCCCATTTCATTTTGCACTCAACATTGAGAAATCCGCGAGTGAAAATTTCAAATCGATCTGTTTCTATTTTATGTTGTTCTCATTCTCATCCACAGCTTCTGCACTTTGGTCTAGATTGGGTTAGGGTACGTTAGGGTAGGTTAAGGTAGATTAGGGTAATTTAATTACATTAAAAAATATTAGCTATTCTCATTTGGTGCCTTTACCGTGAATGTGAATGGGAGTGACATTTTCAAATCAAGAAACTTTTTTTTGGCAAATCTGGATGTCGCATTTTGTGCATTCTCACTTGCGAACAACGATTAGAAATGGAACTGACAGTGAGTGGTAAGTAATCAAATTTTGGAACTAAATTTCACTGTGGTGATTTGAAGTTTTATATAACTTGGACAATGGACATTTACTATATTAATTAGTAATATGACGGAGGTCATTATATATATATATATATATATATATATATATATATATATATATATATACACAAACTCAGAATGGTTCCCTGAGAACATTATATGTTAAACACAGACCGTGCATGGAACAAGGAACTCTTCTGGGAAAATTAAATCCACTATAGTCCGAATAAGTAATGGTAAATGACAAATACCATAGTTTTTTTCCTTTTTCATGATTTTAGCCCGACGTGGGCAACGGGTCTCTCGCAAAGAGATCCCATAAATATAGCTTCCCTCACCAGCTATCTGCAAAGCAGACAGGATCCAGCTTTGGGACGTGGATCTAGGGTTTAAAGCAAGCCTAGATCCCTACACTCAGAACCTATATAAGTAAAAGACTCGTTGCATTCACGTCGTGTTGAATAAATCAAAGAAAAAGGGGGTAACTATTGTATTTTTAGCCAAAAAAAACAAAACTTAAACCTCAACCGGGACATTGAGCGTCCACTTTTCAAGGCACGAAACACGTCCGTTTAGTATACACAAACTCAGAATGGTTCCCTGAGAACATTATATGTTAAACACAGACCGTGCATGGAACAAGGAACTCTTCTGGGAAAATTAAATCCACTATAGTCCGAATAAGTAATGGTAAATGACAAATACCATAGTTTTTTTTTTTTTCATGATTTTAGCCCGACGTGGGCAACGGGTCTCTCGCAAAGAGATCCCATAAATATAGCTTCCCTCACCAGCTATCTGCAAAGCAGACAGGATCCAGCTTTGGGACGTGGATCTAGGGTTTAAAGCAAGCCTAGATCCCTACACTCAGAACCTCTATATAAGTAAAAGACTCGTTGCATTCACGTTGCATTATTCGGACTATAGTGGATTTAATTTTCCCAGAAGAGTTCCTTGTTCCATGCACGGTCTGTGTTTAACATATAATGTTCTCAGGGAACCATTCTGAGTTTGTGTATACTAAACGGACGTGTTTCGTGCCTTGAAAAGTGGACGCTCAATGTCCCGGTTGAGGTTTAAGTTTTGGTTTTTTTGGCTAAAAATACAATAGTTACCCCCTTTTTCTTTGATTTATTCAACACGACGTGAATGCAACGAGTCTTTTACTTATATAGAGGTTCTGAGTGTAGGGATCTAGGCTTGCTTTAAACCCTAGATCCACGTCCCAAAGCTGGATCCTGTCTGCTTTGCAGATAGCTGGTGAGGGAAGCTATATTTATGGGATCTCTTTGCGAGAGACCCGTTGCCCACGTCGGGCTAAAATCATGAAAAAGGAAAAAAACTATGGTATTTGTCATTTACCATTACTTATTCGGACTATAGTGGATTTAATTTTCCCAGAAGAGTTCCTTGTTCCATGCACGGTCTGTGTTTAACATATATATATATATATATATCATGAGTGTGGAATCGGAACTGAAATTGGAATCGAAAAATTGTTACTTACACTGTAAAGCCTAAAATATATATATATATATATATTTATTTATTTATTTATTACATTAATAATTCTTCTGGAAATGTATATCATCCTTTATACATTCACAAATATACATGCGTTAGTGAGTAAAGTTATGCTGTTAAGTAATGGATTATGGAAAGTTATGTATGTGATACAAAAGTTGCTCGGGGATTGAGTGGCGTTTGTCAGACCATATGATGGTATTATGTAAAGTTAGTTGGTGTTTGGCATAAAAGGAAGAGAGACAGTGGACAGATACAGAGAATAAAAGTTGAAAGGCTGAATTCGAATGAGGTGGCAACAAAGTACAGAACGAGAGTAGAGCAAGTGCTTGGAGAGATAGCTGTTGAACAAATGGATGTACAGAATATGTAGAATGTGTATAAGGAATAATTAGTGACGACAGCATCTGAGGTATGTGGGTGTGCACGAAATGGAGTGAAGAGAAAGGAGACTGTATGGTGGAACGCTGTGAAGAATGCAGTGAAAGAAAAGAAGAAAATCTGGGAAAGAATGCGTGCAAACGCGGTGATAAAAGGAGAGGTGACGAGTTGTACAAAGAGTACAAGGAAAAGTGTAGAGCAAGACTTACTGAGAAGAATAAATGAGCAGTACTTGGTAAACAGAAAGTCATTCTGGAATGAAGTGAAGAAGTACAAAGGTCATTCTGATCTAGTAACTGGTGATATAAAAGAAAAGAATAGCAATGGGTTAGTGCACAGTGCACAACGCACAAAGTCGAATTTCATAAAGTCGACATTCCACTTCAGTAGCTATGGAAAATACAATAAAAAAGTTAGGGAAAGTGGGTGGTTTTAGGACTGGACAAATGTTGTGGTAGGTATTGTACTGGTGTATAGAAATAAAGGTGAATGAAGCGAATTAAAAAAATTATAGGCGTACTGAACAAATATTTTAAATACAGCTGGGAAAGTGTACGGTATGTTGATAGGCGTGTTGGTAAAGAAAATATAAATCCATTGGTAAGGATAAACTAGGCGGCATTACGGAAGGTAGGGAATGTGTTGATTAAGAGTTTGAGGTGAGGCAGCTGACTGAGAAAGTAATTGATAAGAATAAAATTCTATATGACATTTATGGATTTGGAGAAAGTGTATGATACAGTGGACAGCTCTGCCTTGTGGCAAGATGTTTAGAACGGATGATGTCAGTGGTAAGTTGTTAAATGCAGTGAGAAATCTTTTGCGTGGGTAGTAATGCTTAAGGGGAAGTGGCGTCATTAGTTCAGTATTAATGTTGGAGTACGACAGCGACAGACTTTTGCGATATCGTCATGGTTGTTTAATGTGTATTTTGTAAATGTATAAATAAACGTAGAGTTGATATAATGTAGCACAAGACTTAACGAGAAACAGAGGAATGGAAGCAGTCTGCGAAGTGTGTAAATAGAAACGTATCACTAGAGGTTATACCCCCAACTTTTTCATAAAACGTAACACTGGATTTCTAAGGCAGTGGTTTCCTGATAAAATATAGATTCCCTCAGCAGCTATCTGTTTAACAGATAGCGGGTGAGGGAAGTTATATTTTAGGGCCTCTTTGCGAGTGACCCGTTGCCCACGTTGGGCTTCCATCATGAAAAAAAAAACCAGAGTATTTGTTATTTATCATTACTTATTTGGACTATAGTGGATTTAATTTTCCCAGAAGAGTTCCTTGTTCCATGAATGGTCTGTGTGTAACATATATATATATATATATATATATATATATATATATATATATATGTGTGTGTGTGTGTGTGTGTGTGTGTGTTCACAACGAAGATTATTAAGTCCGAATAAACCTTTAAGCAAACTTTTCACGTGCTATTTCACAATCAAATTGTTCCAGCAAATGTTCCTAAAACATCTTTAAGGGCAGTAAGTAGTTCGTGAAATCGTTACACAAATGGTTTAGACATTTGTTCATATAACATTTAAGTAAAAATTATTTGCTACATACCTGTTCAATCACTTGTTCAAAAGTTTGAAAGAGATTTTTCAATTACAGTATGAAAAGACTTGTGGTTCAAGTAATTATTTACGATCCTTATCAGAACTCGTTGAAAAGAGATGAAAAGGCAGAAAATACTGTACAATCCAATTCGACTTTACTCATCCCGTGTATAAACTGTACAGCTATTCATCTCATGAAGAGGAA